>OY986971.1:9949784-10028511 GCA_963920575.1 Narthecium ossifragum | reverse complement strand
GTGCCACCCCAAACGAGATCGATCTCATCCCATGAGATCGATCCGGATGGGTTCACCGGCGGCCGGACGGTGAGGAATGCCGCCGGAAACCGCAACCAAACCTCACCAAACTAGGTGAGCTGGTAGATCCAAGTACCACAAAGCTATTTAAGGCTTCAAAACCGGAAAACATCAACTACACAGAGAGATCTATTGAAAACAAAACCGGATTCCAAAACCCTTAAAAACAAGCCGGAGTCTTTGAGTAGGATCCCTACCTCCACAGAGCTGCTTCGATCCACGAGGCCAAGCCTAGGATTTTCCTCACGCCGTCACGGTTCCAACGAGCCTTCAAGCTCTCAGAATGCTGGCTGGAGGAGGGAGAACGGCGGCGAGCAAGGTTCAGCCAGCCAAGGGGAAGAAGCAGAGCCGAAAGGAAGAAGAAAGGAAGAGGAAGCCAAAGCGAAGGAGAAGGGATGGAGAAGGGGGATAAGGCCGGGGAAAGCCGGGAAGCCCGGGGGAAAGGAGGGGAGCAAAGTCTCCCCTCCCCTGACAGGGGAAGCGACGGCCATCGCCGTGGCCGTCCTCTCGGACTTCACCGACAAGGACTTTTAGGGCAAGTGATATCGATCCGCATGGCATGTCGGATCGATCCGGCTAGCAAGGCCAGATCGATCTCCCCTGAAAATGAGATCGATCTCCTTCGCCCAGAAAGGCAAACTTGGGTTGAAACACAAGCCCAAGCCTAGATCTTCCGATCTCGGGTCCACCTAACCTTTCTAAACAAACACAAGCACCAAACTAGGTCTGCGCACGCACACGCGGTGCGAAACGACCGACAAGGCGTAATTTCCCAAATTGCCCTTGTGGTCAACCACAAGCCACAGGAAAAGAGGGGCAGGTCCTCACAATTACGCAGCGGACGTACATCGAGAGATCGTCCGCAAGACCCCGTTCGACCACTTCCTCGAACTTCTAGAGGTCAAGCAGGACAACCGACTGCTCGATGAGATGATGCGAAACCACAAAGGGGGCCTGTAGTTTAACCTTAGAGGCAACATATGGGCATTGAAACCCGAGGACGTTGTCGTCTTCCTCGGCCTTCCGCTAGGCGGGGAGCTCGTCGATCGGGACAAGAACGTGCGTACGAATTTGTTGGATATCCCCTACTTCGCTAGACACGTCCAGGGGAAGATCAAGAACGGCAACCTCCTGACGCTGGGGATCGTGGAAATCTTGAAGCAACTGAAGGGCAGAAGGGACCAGGAATCGATGGAAGATTTCTGCTGGTAATTTATCCTCTACATCTTTGCCACATTCCTGTTCCCGTGGTCGAATTACACACCCCCGGAGCTAGTTGGAACTTTAGAGGATCTCGGATCCCTCTACAACTGGAATTGGCCTACTATGACCCACAGCCACCTGAAGAATAAAGTAGCGGCGACATTGAACCGGTGGAGGACTTCAAAGAAGTCTTCTTCTAGAGCCGTGACATACGTGTCTGGCTGCACACTAGTCCTTATGGCTTAGAACTGTGAGCTGATCGGCTGCAAAGAACCTAGGGAACTCGGCAAGACCCCCCCCCCTCCCCGCATGTTGAAATGTACTAAAGTGAAGCAACCAAAAAGGGGAAGGCTATGCGATACGCGTTCGACGTCTGTCCCCAAAGAGGTGAGTTCCGATTCCTTGAGCCTCCTTTTGCATTATACCGATGCCCTCCACACTAATTAAACTTATGGTTTTATGTTCCAGCTTGGTTACACAGACATGAAGGTCGCATTGTACCTTGGGGGTTCGTGGCCAACTGCACGATCGGAGATTGTCACTATGCCATCTATAGAGGCTCCGTCTACGCCTAAGAATTCTACCAGGCGCGTTTCTTTCATGTCTCCTCTAGAAACTCCACCTGAGGACGTGGTCAACGAACAGCGGCAACCCGACTTCGTAGCTCAAGACCCCCAATCGAGCCCAACCGACGAAACTAAATGGCTACAGGTAAAAACTATAATTATACGCGTCTTCGTTTATACACGTGGTACTTACGTGTCTCGTTTATTTTACTTATTTGATTATACACACTTAATCGATGGTTATACATGTTTCTTTGTTTATAAGCGTGTTCTTTACGCGTATTTGTTTTATGTGTTTTATTGTTGTACTCAGTGATGTGTTTCCTTGTACGCGTCTTTTCCTTCCTTACTAGTTGCACACGTACACTGGAATGTGTATTATTTTGTACGCATGATAGTGGACACGTTCGGAATTTCTGTGTGTTTGTGTTTGCTCATACATGTCTAGTAACTATGTCACGCCCCGACCAAGAAAATCCATCTAGATCGAGGCGTGAGCACCCTAAACCTGTTTACATCATCAATAAGCGCACAAGTATATAACTGCTACAAATTTGAACCATTTGGTCCTTTAGTTCATAAAAGAAAATTCAGAAGAATCTCCTTTATAATTATAGCACAACAAACATGTACATTTTACAATTTTACAACTTCAACATCATTACATTTCTCAGCGTGTACCTTAAAGAATATTACAACATTTCTCAAATACAACTGAATTAATGGTTATACAATTATGTTCTCAAATATATCATATTATACATCAATTTATACATCATTGATTAAAACTGTAAATTAACTGTAAAAGAACTCCTCGAAGCTCCAAGTCCTCGATCACCTCGAAATATCGTGACATCTTCTAAAAAAACACCTGAAAGAAGGAACTACATCGACCTGCATCACCGATGCAGCCAAGGTAGGGTGAGCAACAATGCCTAGTAGGGTTCTACTTTACGGTACACTCAAGGAAAGGGTAAACTACAACTGTATAGCCCTTCATCCCAAGTCTAAGGTATCACTAGCGGCATCACACCTCGTCGATCCAGAATGGGACCTTAAATAGGGTCACCCTCACCCAAGCGGCGAAGCAAGGGGGGCGGCCAACATGAGCCTGAACTAGGGTCGGTGCATCGCCGCTGCACTCACCACCGGAGCTCTCACCGTACACCACCCCTTATACTGGGACACACGTCATGGAACTCGATGTCCATGCTTAGACCCTTGGGACGAATCAACAATACAACCTCTATTCCTCAAACGAGAATATAATACATAGTCGACTATAACAATAACCTAAAATGATATCAAACATAATCATTCGATGACAATCACGTCCTAATCCTCGACTACCCAAACTTCGATTTTAGGGCTAGATCCGGGCTACCCAAGAATCCCGGATCTGTGATCGAATCCATCGCCTACCACCTAGTCTGAATGCCTCTAATGCAAGCATCATGCATGAGCCTATTTAAATAACTAGGCCTAGGTGTCTCTACATACCAAATCATCAAACACTTGTTCAATATAATAAGACAACAAGATAACGAGATAAGAGGCAAACATGCATCAGCTGCCAACATACAACTAGAGGTACGTACATCCAACCATAATCAACATCATCCAACATGAATGGGCACACAATCGGCCCAGTTAGGCCACACGTTCCTGAGGGTAACCCACAAAATAAATGGAAACGGGCACATCACCACCCCAAGGCTTAAACATGACATGAACATACATAATTTGACAATTAACAAGAGATCATACGATTTGCAAGGTTAACATTAGTTCAATGGAATTGAATAGAGAAGGAAACATGCTACGGTATTGTGCAATTAACATGATTGACATACATATACCATGCTCGCATGAAAAGAAGAGAACTACTGTTAATTCCATTATTATCATCTCAATCAAGCATTGATTCAACTGACTAGAGGAACACTAGGAACCCAAACAAACTCGACAGAGCATCCACTCAGTATAGATTTAGATCCAAAACAGAGGAAAGAAACGAGGAATTCACAACCCAGCAACTGACCCAACGAACAACCAAAAACAGAGATCAATAGATAGAATCCAAAGATCGATAGTCGATCCAAAAGGAATCAAGCCATTGCAGGATAATAATCAAGCTATGAAACCAAACGTTGGCCAGTAACTCCATAACAAACATCAAAAGCTCGAGGGAAATCCGGAGTGTGTTGGAGGATGATCTCAGGTATCCGGCAAACCAAAAATAGGGGAAAGGATCCCTGAAAAAGAAATCCAAACTCTAACCCACCGCCACAAAGAGCCCCAAGCCCTTCCCAGCTATCCACGAACCAAGAACAGGGGAAGGAAAAAACAAAAGACGCAGCCGATGTGCATGCCGGAGCTAAAGGGAACAAAACTCCAAAGAGGAGAAATTCTCGTTGAAACCCAACAAAACCATAGAAAAAGTAATAGACTTCGTCAAAAATCCACCACTGCCCATCGATCCAGGCAATGGCAGTAATGAGGAACAAGGAGGTAGACCAGGGAGGAAAATGCATCTCAAATCCGGCAAGCCATCAGAGAATCCAAGCATCGCATAGCATCAAGGGAGAACAGAGCATGGCAGAAGGGGAAAACATGGCATCAAGATACATGGCAGCAAGAGGAGCAGAGCAAGCACAACCCAAGAGAAGCCATGAATTTCAAAGCTAAACCAGGAATCTAAGAGATCAAGCATCAAAACCAGAGAGGGAAGAACTCTCACCAAAAACCATGAAAATCCATAGATCTAAACCACAACAGTAAGAGAGAAGGAGGCAACATCACCAAGATCTTAAACTAGCATCCATCAAAACCCATCCTAAGGATCCTAATCAGAGATTAGGGTAGGAATCCCTACCTCTGGATTGTGTGAGAGCTCCTCCTCCAGTCATCGATGCCATTGCCGTCGGTTCCTCAGGTCACGGCCATCCTCCCTCTCCCTTCCGGTCGCGAGCACCACCGCCAAGCTGGTCGAGATCTCCTCCTCCGGCCATGGTCGTCGTCTCCGAGCTCGCCTACCTCCCCGCCGTCGACGTCGCCCACTCCCCTCTCCTTCGGCCATGCGGCTCTCTTTCTCTCTCGATCGGGTCGCCATCGGTCTCTCTCCTTTCTCTCCCTCGAAGTGGATCACGGCTGTCGCGCCATGACCCGCGAAAGCTCAACCGGGCCAGGGGACGCGAATCGGAACCTAACGAAACGTGAAAAATTTGACGAGGGTTCCCTCTAACCTATTGGTCTCCCTAGCAATTCATCAAACACCTCCAATTAAAAGACAACAATAAATTACAAGCCTCGAACCTCATATTACAAAACTCAAAGTAGTTAATATACATATCCTCCGAGAGGGGAAGATTCAAATAGAACATTTACTTCCGTAGGAGGCTAACTAACATAGGTTAAAAGCTGTAAAAGATCGCCACCACTCAAACTCCGCCTGGCGTCGCCACACCGCCGACCAACTACCCGGTAGAGGCCACCGAAGAGGAGCTAATGCATGCACCTGCAAAACGCAGTCCGGGTAGGAGTGAGCAACTAAGCTCAGCAGGGAAACTACACTACAACACACGAAAGGAAGAGGGAAACGCAACAGTGTCGCCCTCAAGTAAGACATGGGTGTATACAGAGGCCCCATAACCCCACCGCGTGTCCCTGAGGCCCACGATCATGGTCTTCCAGACGAACTGGTCACATGATGGGTCGCACTCAGTAAGCAAGAAATAACACTGCTGGCTCACAAGCAGGGAACAACACTACAGGCGGGAAATGGCACTGTTGTGTAGGCAACCCCTCTACTCAAGAGTCAACACAGTGGGACACCGGCTACACCTCAGCATCCGACTCGAGGCTGACACGACCTCTACAATCACCAAGCAATAGGTATACCAGTCATCTAGGCCTATCATTGAATTTGACTGGACACCGCAATTCAAACCGGGTCCAAACTACCCAACCCCGGTCCTAGGGCTAAATCCGAGCTTCCAGCCTCGGGATGGCGACCCACAGATCGCCCACGCCCTAACCATGCAACTAATGCACAACAGGGATGCATGCGATGAACAGTTAAGCAAGGATCGATCTTCTCCAATAGAAGGATCGATCCCGCTCAGGCTGGGCATGACGCCCCACTAAAGATCGATCTCTCCTCAAGAGGGATCGATCAGAATGGGTTCACCGGCGAACCGCCGGCGAGAAATACCGCCAAAAAACTCCACCAAATCCCACAAAACTCTGAGATCTGGTAGTACAAAGGACCACGAGTCCAAAATCGAAGGTTTCATTGAAAACAAGCTTGTATTTTAACAGATCTAAGCAAAACAAGCTTCAATCAAACCCAAACTCTCAAATCCAGAAAAACAAGTAGGTAGGAATCCCTACCTAGGCAATAGCTACTTCAATCCCAGCTACTATGCCTTGGATCATCCTCAAACGCAATCAAATCCAGCAAGAACATGGCTCAAAACACGAATTTTCCAAAAAAATCAAAGGAAAAAGGTTTCGTTCGTTTTATAGACTTACGAACCGACTCATGATAGATCGATCTCTTTTCGGAAAGAGATCGATCTTCCTTGACAAATCAGGTTGACTTTCTTGCACTAAAAGATCGATCCTCTAGCAAGGAAGATCGATCCCTTAGGTGCAGAAAGCTAGACTTGGGTTAAAACTTAAGCCCATGCTCGAATCTTTCGATCCCGGATCCACCTAACCTTTCTAAACAAACACTAACACAAACAAGGTCAGTGTGTGCACACGAGGGTGTGAAACAAACCAACAAGACGCAATTTACCAAATTGCCCTTGCGGTCTACAACGAGCCACAGGGGTAGAGGGGCAGGTCATCACAGCGGCTAATGATCTCACGAGAGAGAAAGGGTTTAAGGGGGTTTTATATGATTGACTTATGTTAGATCCTGGCCGTCCGATCTTCCAGATCTGATCCTACCCGTTCAAATCCAGATCTTTACGATCTGACCCAAATCCTCCAATCTATGGTACTCCTAATGGTCTAATCAAGCATATACATCACCACATGGCCGTGTGTGCACAACGCGTGTGTGAAACCAACTCCGCCAAAGGTAAAGGTAATTTACTAAATTACCCCCAAAGCCGCAACGATCAAAGGAAATCGCGAGGCAAGACCAACCGGGCTAAACCAAACTGATCCAGACCCTTGACCTACGCGATCGAACCAAGTTGCAGGTACGTGTCCTCACAAACTATGTGATGTTTACTCTTGAACACAGGTAAAATCGAAGTTCCTCAAGATTGCACACCATGATATGGAAAGATCAGAGGAAATCAGGCGTATGAATATCACTGTGAATAGGTTGGGGGGCCATCTGGCTGCGGCAAATGCGTAGCTAGATAGGGTTGGAAAGGAAATTACAACCCTGAAGAGAAAATCAGACATTGAGGCAGGGCAGACCCTAGAACCATTCCTCGGGGAATCATTCCCTAGCTCAATCACCAAGCGGAGGAGGACCTCCATGAGGCACCCAAGTACGCATCAGCTCGAGCATGCGGCCACAGATGCAGTGAGTGTGCCGCATTCGAAAGTCACTTAGCAGGGACGCGGGGGAGCATCAGTTGTAAGAAACCATCAGTCCCCCATATGCCCTGCAGTCGAAGACGACTAGGGCGGCAACACACAAGAGGCGCTGGCCCTGGACGAGTCGATCTCCAGGTAAAGATGCACACCAATTGGCCGCCACCGACATTATCATGACCACGGTCAGTGAGTTGTCAAGTATGACTGTCGTGGAAGAGGAGGCGAGGAAGAGGAGGCAGAGCCTGTGGATGCAGTTGCCGCGGATGCAGACGCCGTGGAGGCAGTTCCCGTGGCAGCAGAGCCCGTGATTGTCGCGGACGAGGAGAGGGTCATGGAGGCAGAGCCCACTGTTACTGTGGCCGCGAAGGCTGCAGCCGCGAATGAAGGTGACCAAAAGGCCGGTGAACCTACAGATGATGCAGCCAAGGACATAGCACCAGTCCAACCCAGTAAATTACAAGCGAAGGATGTTGTGAAGTTGCTTGAAGACTTCGAGAAGCGGGCGCTTCAATATCTCGACCTTCTTGATGAGGAGTAAGTTCTTGCTTTCTATGGATTTGTTTTAATACTCGTTGATTTTCTTTTTATACGCGTGTAATTTCCATTCATATGCGTATATTTGTTGTTAGATGTTCGCATAGGTTTACTCGTCTAAATCAAGTTGTACGCGTGTAATTTGACTTTATATGCATATTTGTTGACGTGTATGTATTGAGTATACACGTATATTTGTTGTGTGTGTTCAGCGCCGTCGTCTATACCTATGGGATGGGCTACTGCACCCATGGACAGATCATGGAGTTACTGAACAATTGCTCGATCGAGGGTGACATCATCGACATGGTGCAGGATGTCTTGGCGTATCGTTATCTACCGATGAAGACATCCCGCCAATCTTTTTTTCACCTTCTCGCATTCATGTAAGTATCTAGTCATGTTACGTCAATATGTTTGTTTTATGCAAGTAGCAATAAACATCTAACGGTTTATTTCAGCATGCTATACGTGACAACCGTTATTCGCTGCGTGATTCGCTTCTGCACGCGTGCAAAACCTTCTCCTCACTTCCAAAGTTGGACGTCTGGTTCATCCCACTGCACACATATCAACATTGGCGCCTGCTTGCAGTTGATTTATTGGGCGGGGTTTGTAGGCACTACACATCTTCTGATGTGCCAATCTACAACAAGGATGCTGAGGATATGGTTAAGTGGGTGGTACATGTGATCCGGACTTGGCTGCTAGAGTTGCATGGTGAAGGGGAGAAGCATGGGGGTGATGTCGCTTAAATGTGTCTCGCACAGCGATCGCGGTGCAGTACAGCATAAGAGAGGTCGACCCCACAGAGAGACAAGCAGAAAGGGTCCAGAAACACAGACAACAATGTATTAAAAACAATCAATAGCGTAAAAGTTAAGAAAGTTAGATCGAAGATTTAATGGTAAAATAAAGTTAACAAAAGAAATCAGAATTTGGATGAGGCTAGGCTTCAAGAATCCTTCACTCGGACTTAAGTTCTTCTCTTACCAATGGTTTATACAAAACTCAGTCGAGGGATTCACATCCCAATCACCTCAACTGGAAGATATATAATTATGAATCTGATAAACTATAAATATCTCTACCTATGATTGGTTTTTCTCATTGTAACCCTAACTCCGTCCTATCAGAACCTAAGAGTACACGATACCGGCTATCACTACAGGCAACACATAGTAAAAGTTTCACGAGACAAATCCCTAACATTGTCTTATCATATCCCTAAGGATACACAATACCAACTGTCACTACGGGCAATGCATAAGAAAGATTTCATGAGACTAAGTAGGAGAATGAAGAGATCGATATGGGATCACAATATCATAAAAGAAGCATGACTGGATTTATAATAATGTTCAACCACATAACCATTTATGAAGATCCAATACATATATAGAGTTTAAACAATAAAGATCAAACCATGAACCATCGATTGAAGAAGAAACCCTCGTCCTTTCTTAGTCATCCATCCACCATGCCTGAAGATTACTCGTCCATGGATGGCGGATTGGTCTCCTTCCTCCTCCAGAAAATTCTTCAAAAAGCTCCCTTCGAATAATCCTAAGTTGCCTATTTAAAGCCTCCAAAAGATTCCCACTCGGATTAGATCTTGCCCCATTATTTTGCTAAGCCGTCGTATAA
The DNA here is from genome assembly GCA_963920575.1 of Narthecium ossifragum. Classification (NCBI taxonomy): domain Eukaryota; kingdom Viridiplantae; phylum Streptophyta; class Magnoliopsida; order Dioscoreales; family Nartheciaceae; genus Narthecium; species Narthecium ossifragum. The sequence goes on along the minus strand of OY986971.1, from coordinate 10,018,939 downwards.
TGATCGATCATTTAGGGGAAGATGATCGATCATTTCATCCCGTAGAAGTGTCACGCCCCAAGGATGATCGATCATTTTAAAGGAGAAGATCGGTCATTTAAAACATGGCGCTCTGTCATCTCTGGGTGAATAAATGATCGATCATTATAGGGGAAGAAGATAGATCATCTTTCCTGCGTATTTTCTCTTTTACCATTCAGATTGTGCCATTGGTACTAAAAATGTCGTAACTTCCTTTAGGAAACTCGAAATCACGAACTGTAAAATTCTCCAGAAACTAGACTTCACGAGATTTCCAACCATATATGGCACATCATCTGGCTTTTTATGAGAAGGTACAGTTTAATCTTCCAAGTTGACCCATATAATCTTTTCAACTTCTTTTAGTTCCAATTTCCTGCATTATTCAAACAACTATGTGAAGCAACATATAAATATAAAACTAGTAATAAAGATGTTGATTAATGATAATAATCCAGCAATTGAGATGGTTATAAGATTGTTCAAAGTGCACTTTCATGCACTCATCAGGGGGCTGGGCGATTGAGCATGCCACCGGCATACCAATGCAGAGCGGATCGTAAGAACACACCACCTTTCAACTTTCCTTTTTAGTGCTCCAATTGTATACTGATTAATTTTTCGTTGTCATTGCTAGACTGGATTGTGGTATTTTCTTGTTGAAGTACGAAGAAGGCATACGCGCCGGTCATCCTTGATATGATTTTGAGTTCATACAAACCGACATTGTAGGCATTCATGGACAGCTTGCGTTTATCTTAGTAGGCGTCGGCAAGCAGAAGGTGAGCCTTTTGAATGAGTAGGAACCAGAGGTGCCCTTTGAGCCAGAAGAGATGCCCGGTGATTTCGCGATGCCTAGTGAAGCGGAGGGTGCCCACTGAGCCAGCTCAGGGAGAAGCTGCAAGGAAGCACAGGGGGATAAAAGAAAGCCTGCTCTAGCACGAGCCGCAAAGAAGAAGAAGTAGATTACTTGATATAACTATCCTTTTTTTTATGTAACAAACAGTTGGCCTTGATGTTGAGACACGTATATAACAAACCTTGTACACGTTCATAACATTTGTACACGTGCATTACCTGAAGATACTCGTGAAAAGAAGTTAGACACGTATGTAAAATTTTATACACACGCATCTTATAATTATACCCGTGCTCCCATTATAAAGTCACACACAACACCTTCATGACAAAATAGGTGTTGTTGTACGATGTTCTTTATCCAGAGGATCAGGTGCTCCTCTTACAAAATAGGTGTTGTTGTACAAGTTTTTTGTTGTGGCCAAATACTTTACACGTTGAACATCTTCGTATTCGCCTCGACTGTTCCACGCCTTGTGACGACAACCTTCTCTTCCTCCTCTTACCTTTTTTCACTTCATAGTTGGGTGGGTAGATGATAGGATCGTCACTAGGGCCCTTTGACCAAAACTCTTGTGATGTGGTAGGGTAAATCACATCATCGTAGCAAGCTCTATAATTATCAGATGTAAACCAGTCCTCATAGTGCTCGTACTCGGACAACTGCTTGCGCAACCATGTGGGCATAGTATTCCAAGCAGATCACATTGCCTACAAGAACATTGACGTCTTTCTAAGTTCACCGTGTAGTATGCTTCACTGTACTGGACTTGGAAGTCCGTCATGCTCGAAGCCTCGACGGTCATATGCCGTCCTTTTTCATTGGCAAGTTGGAGTTCATTCTCCGCCCACGGGGTGAGAGTGCTCTCCACGGTTGCGGCCTCCCTCTTTCTCATGAAAAAATATGCTGCCACCTTCCGATGCGTTATTTCTATGAGGAATTGGATTGGAAAGGCCTTTATGTCCTTCAATACACCGTTGAAGCTCTCGACCATATTAGTTTACAACATGTTATATCTTCTTCCGACGAAGCAATGTGTTGTCCACTTTTCTATGGGGATTTGTTGAATGTAATTGTACTGTTCCGGATGCATCCGCTTCATCAGATCCATTATCCGTCTGAAATGCGGCTCTGTAAATGCACGCGCGGCAGCTCAAAACTTGTTATATGGTTGAGAATGCTTTGATGCATTAACCAGGTTCCGTGACAAATGGACCATACAACATCCATGTTTTGCTTCCAGGAAAACATCCTCAACATCCTTACATATGCCTTTGTGCCAATCGGAGTTGATGGTCAAAGGCTTGAATGGATTGATGCATGCACGGAGGCGTACGAGGAACCAAGTCCAAGAATCTTCAGATTCTTTTTCGTCCACGCCGAAGGCTATAGGGAGGACGTGATTGTTGCCATCCATTCCAATGATGATAAATATCGTCCCTGGATACCTTCTTGTCAGGAATGTCCCGTCTATCCCAATGACGGGCCTCATATGATTTTTGAATGCATGTATGCACACACCAAAGGCCCAGAAAACCTGATGAAGATGATCGCATGAATCCAGCTGGAGCGATGTTACTGTTCTTGTATCCCTCATCATCAACTCCCGCATATAAGGTCTCAGCATATTGTACGAGCCTTCATATGTACCGTGTATCTATTTACATGATAAACATGTAATGTAAGTAATTATTCATGCATGCATATAAAATACGTATATACGTAAATCCGAGAAAGAAACACGTATAAAACTACGTGTATATAGAAATTCAAAAACAAACACGTATATAAACTACGTGTACATCATTGTGTACTTCTTCTACCGTTATATATGCTTACCACATTTATCACTTTCTACTTCACATGATATGCCTTCCAATATGACACACACACGCCATATCGTTTCACAAGCTCAGCGACAATCATCTTGACGCTATATTTGTCACTAGCCACTACTTGCTCCTTCTCCTCGGCGATAAAGGGGCACGTGAGTTGCTTGTGGCCTTGCCCGATCAAGGGTCTGTTGCACGTGTGTTCCTTGATGAATATTGTTATCCAGAAAGTAGGTACTCCTGGAACTCCTCTTCCTATGATCTTCCTGATATCGCTCAAATGTGTCACGCACAGCGGTCGCGGTGCAGTACAACATAAGAGAGGTCGAACCCACAGAGAGACAAGCAGAAAATATCCAAAACGCAAATAACAATGAATTGAAGATAAACGAAAACTTAAGAATTAACTAAATTAGATCAAAGGCTTTAATGATAATTCAACATTAACTAGAGATATCAATGTGTTAAGATGGCTAGGCGTAAGGAATCACTTCACTCGGACTTAGGTTCTTCTTCTACCAACGGTTCATTCAATACTCAGTTAAGGGATTCACATCCCAATCACCTTAAACGGAAGATATGGAATTATGAATCAAACAAAATATATAAATGTCTCCTTCTACGATTGATTCTTCCTTATTATAGTTCTAACTTCATCCAACTCAAACCTAAGAATATATGATACCGGCTGTCACTACAGGCAACATATAACAAAAGTTCATCGGGACAAAGCCCTAACTCTATGTTACCAGATCTCTAAGAATACACAATACCAACTCTCACAATCGGCAATGCATAGCAAAGATTTCACGAGATAAAGTAGGTAAACAATAGATAAAACTATGGGATTATAAGACATGAAAGAAGCATGACTGGATCCATAATATTATTCATCCACATAGAAATCTATAATCTGAAAATAATCTTTGAAGAGTCAGTACATAGAAAAGAGTTTAACAATAAAGGTTAAAACTATGAACCATGATGAAGAAGAAACCCTAATCCTAGCTAGATCATCCGTCCTCCATGCCCACGGATTACTCGGCCATGGATGGAGATTTCTTCATCTTCTACCTTCAGAAAAGGTCAGAAAAACTCCTCCAAAAACGTCCAAGAACTCCCTTTTACTAACCCTAGGTTTCCTATTTATAACCTCCAAAAGTTAAGAAACTCGGATTAGATATGGGCCTTTAATTTTCTCTTCCGTCAACAAAGGATCGATCCTTTGATATGAGAAAGATCGATCTTCTATTCTTCAATTTCTTCAGTTTCTGGCTACGCCCGAGGAAGATCGATCCTTTGCTAGAGTAAAATCGATCCTTTGAAAGCATGCTCTCTGTCAGGATTAAATGCACTTAGAAGATCGATCCTTTGATAGAGTAAGATCGATCCATTGAAAGCATGCTCTCTGTCAGGATTAAATGCACTTAGAAGATTGATCCTTTGATAGAGTAAGATCGATCCTTTGAAAGCATGCTCTCTGTCAGGATTAAATACACTTAGAAGATCGATCATTTGAACATCAGATGATCTTCTTCTTCCGTAACTGCTTTGTCTGCACCTCTCGTACTAAAAATAGTATATCTTCCTCTAGGAAACTCCAAATCACAAACCGTAAAAAGTTCCGGAAAGTAGACTTCCAGAGCTTTCCATCCAAATATCACACATCATCTGGTTCATTCCGAGAAGGTACAATTTTGGCATTAAAGACTCATCTTTGCTTCAATTTCCTGCATAATTCAAATAACTTTGTAAAGCAACATATACGGACAAAATCATCTATATAAATCATGAAAACTCAGCAAATAAGCTGCTTTTAGTCATGTTCAGAGTGCAATTTCATGCACTCATCACTTCCATGAACAGCCCGTATGGATGCAACGGGAGAGGACCTTATCTCCCTTGCACTTCTTCAAATTGTACTCGAATCGACGAGTTATAGCGTATCTTGCGAGCGCCATCTTCAGTTATGCTTTTTTGGGATACCTCTCTCCAACATATGGTTCTGGGGCATTCAAAACGTAGATTGCTTGAGCTTCCGGTGTTTTGGAGTTGAGAATGTACCCATCTTTCTCATCGTCCATAAACACATCATGTGGCTCATCGTAATCATTATCATGTAACCAGTCTTGGGCAAAATATATATCATCATATATATCATATGTGTCTACAACATGGCCATCTCCATAGTTGCGCATACAATTGGGTAAAAGAAGTACTGGAACATTAATGACAGAGAATACACGCGTTCGAATTTATACGCGTAAATTTAACGCGAGTATCAACTATTTATGCGCATGAAAATAACGTTACAAGCATCTAAACACGTTATGTACACGCATATATACAAATTAGTACACTCGAATATAATTTACAACACGTATAATTGTTTTCATAACCACGTGTATTAAAAACATACTCGCTATTCTGCAGCTTACCCATCTGCCTCGGGCATGAGTCTGTTAATCCGCATCTATTCCACTGCCTGAACTAATTCCTTCCCTTCGCTGAGACCTGGTTCGATGGGTCTATTCAAGTCAATGTTGCACAGGCCGCGGGGGTTAGATGCCTTCTCCAACACCGAATCGTCGCTGTCAAAACTGAGTTATGCGGGATAGCATTAGAAAGAAGACATTAATATTCCATAGAAAGTGCATGCGAGGCATACCTAGGGTTATACGATTGTACGTGAAGACTCTGACTGTGAGGACCTGTCCCTTTACTCCTATAGCTCGTTGTTGACCACAAGGGCAATTTGGTAAATTGTGCCTTGTCGGTTTGTTTCACACCCGCGTGTGCGCTCACAACCTCTGATTGATGATTGTGTTTGACGAGATCCGTTTAGGAGGTTTTTGACCTGTGGATCGATCCAAGCTAGTGTTGGATCGATCCAGCTAGGTCTTGGATCGATCCGACTTAGTCTTGGATCGATCCGGATACTATAGCATGTCGGCGTCTTTCTTCCTTGAGAGGAAGACCGTCGTGGCCGTCGATCTCCGCTGTCAGGGGAGAGGAGACTTTTGTCTCCTCTGCTTCCCCTCCTTCCCCGGCTTTCCCCCTTCCCTTTTCCTTCCTCTTCCTCCTCTTCTCCTTCTCGGCTGCTTCCTTCTTCTTTCTTCTTCTTCCGCGAGCTCTGCTTCCCCTATTTCCGGCTGAACCTTCTTCTCCACCGTTCTCCCTCCTTCGACCACCGTTTTGAGCGTTTGAAGGCTCGTTGGAACTGTGACGGCGTGAGGAAGATCTCTGGTGTGGTTTGAAGCTCTGTTGGTGACCGGTTTGCGGGGAATCAGCCGAGGATTGTGTTTACGGTAGGTGTTCTACCTACGCGAGTTGTTTAATGGGTTTCTCTTAATCTAGCCGTTTGATCTTGCTGTTCTTTGTGTGGTTGGCTTCCTATTGCTTAGTATAATTTCTGGTTTAAGTTTCATAAGCTTTGGTTGAGATTTTAGTAGGATTTGAGCATGATTAGACTTGGATTTTTCTGGTTTCTCTGTTCTTGAGGAACAGCCGGTGTACGGCGCGTTTTTCGGCTTGTACATGCATGTTCTTGGGTTATGATGAACATAAGAGTTGTAGATCTCTGAGTTATCTTTCCATTCCAGCTTATTTCATATTTATCCGATTTTTCTACGAATTTTGGTGATTTTTCTCGTGGCCTGCGATGAGACTGATCTGAAGATGGTATGAAGCTGTTTGGATCGATCCAAATATTCCGGATTGATCCAATATTTTCTGGATCGATCCAAATGTTCTGGATCGATCCCAAAGCTGACTGATGGTGTTTTATGGACTATTTTTAGTGGTTTTGATTAGCGTTTTCCCGGTAATCGAGTCGTTGGATGTTTTTGGATCTTTGATCGATCCCGGTTGCACCCAAGATGGTATGTTCACTGAGGGCAAGTCGGATCGATCCATGGGTATGTTTGGATCGATCTAGTGTTTCCCAGGAATAGTGCCTGAGGGTAGCAGAGAATGGCTTTCTTGGTTTTTCCGAGTCGGATCGATCCGAGGGCAAGTTGGATCGATCCGAGTGGGTTGGATCGATCCAACGTACACCAGAATGTGGTTTTGGTGGTTTTGCCCGCGGGGCTTGTCATGTTACTTTATTTACCGCCGTAATGGCATGTTTAGTGATGCTGCTATAAACTGTTGTTTGTTACCGCTTTGTGGTTGAACCGGGAGTGTGAGGACTCCCGGGATTGTGTAGAATAAATGGGCTGACTGTATGCCCTTTATCGCTTTGTGATTAACCGAGGGAGTCATGAACCTCGGAAATGTTTAGTATAAATAGGCCGAGGTATGCCCTTGATTGTTGCCTGTTTATACTGTTGCATGCATTGTTGATTGTGCATTAGAGGCTTAGGGTTTGACTGTAGTGTTGTTAGTCTGTTGTTTGGTGTCGTGTTGACTATGTTGCTTTGAGTGATGAGAGATGATTGTCATAACCACGGTTGTTCCGCCAAGTGTGGAGATCCCGCTTGGAGAGGGGTGTCCTACTGGTATCGTCATGTCCACCCTGTGTAAGGGAATGTCGGAGAATGTCCACCCTTGAACAGTGGCTGTCGGAGGGACGTACCTTGGACAGGTACCCTTCGGGTCATTGACGGGATTTATAGGATTCTTGGCAGGCCTCAGTAGTTGGCACGGAGTTAGTTCAGTTGCAGTTTCCCCTTCCTTGTGTGTGTCGTATAGTAGAACCCTACTGAGCTTAATACTCACTCCTACCCGGGCGGCGTTTGCAGGTGCAGGTACCAGCTCTCCTTCTGTGAGCCCCAGTTGCTCGTCCTGCAGTGGCGCGTCGACATCAAGGCATATTTGAGGGTCAAGATGGCTTCTGCTGTGCCTTCCGAGAGACCTCTGTTGATGTAACCTTTTTGAGTTTTATAGCATCTTTTGTACATGAGGACTGTTTATGTAAATCTTGATGTAATTTTATTGTATGTACATCTTTGTAATAATAGTAGTTAGATGTACTTCTGTTCTCTGCTTGTTGTAACTGTTTCCGCCAGTCGCTTGTTAGTATATGTAAACCCCCCCCCCCCCCCCCCTCCACTCGTGTCCCGTTCCGGATGGGCTTTCTGGGCCGGGGCGCGACACATAGTTAGCTAACGGCTAGAGAAGCAATAAGCATTTAAACTACTATCAACCAAGTATTTAAATGCGAGGAAAGCCATAAATCCGCTCAAAAGGGTAAGAACGCGATTCAATCCTCAATCTCAATAAAAATCCATTAATATCCCTTGAAAGCAACGTGTATGCTTCCTATCATGATTGGATATCTATCATGAATGAAAACCAATCAAAGCAAATCAGAAAACACAGCTCAGTGGCCCACGGTCGCTGTGACGGTCGATCCGACGGTCGACCGTGGGGCCAAATGAGGAAGAAACATAAGGGCCGTGGGAGGCCCAAAATGAGACAGAGCCCTACGGTTGATCCGACGGTCGATCCGTCGGTCGATCCGACGGTCGACCGTGAGGCAAAAAGGAAAAGAAGAAGGAACCACGGTCGATCGGAGCATCGACCGTGGGAGGCCAAAAACGCGACAAAGCCTCACGGTCGATGCGACGGTCAACTGTGAGGCCAGGAAAAAGCGTATCAGAATAGTGCCGGAAATCCAATTCCTTGGATTTGAATGATCAAATCTTGTTGGAAATTAATGAAACTTTGCATGCATGCACAATAAATGATGGAGAAGCTATTGGTGCGAAGGAAACACAATTTTGATACTTAAATCTCAGATCTAGGTCTCAATGGCCGAAAACTGATAAAACGGCGATAATACGAAAATCATACGATAAAATACAAGAACCAAGGGATAGAGCTACTCCAAACACACTATAATACTCATGCATTGAACCACACAACATTCTATCATGTACTCCTACAGCGAAAACACAATAAACCTATCCTAGGAGAACCCGATCACAAGATCGTGGTAGAAACACTTACTTGAGCAAGTAGGGCAACTCCTCCACTCGTCCAACAAGTCTAGCCGCCAAGATCCGCTCCTCGAGGCTCGCGTCTCCAAGCCCTAGCTCAGCCGGTTGGAGAGAGAAAGAGAGAGAGAGAGAGAGAAGGAGACAACGACAGCAAAGAAGAAAAGAAAGAGAGAGAAAGGGACAGGCTATATATAGAGATCTGGACCGATCTCGGCCATCCAATTCGATCTTTCCCGATCGAGCTCCGATCTTCCGATCGAAAGCACCCTTAAGGTTCTAATCAATCACATACATCAATCCAAGGCCGTGTGTGTAACGCGGATGTGAAACTGACCACCAGGGGGCATATTTATCAAAATGCCCATGGGGCTAAAAACCACCATACGATAGCCCGATCGTACCCGATGTGGAATCAAACCAATAGGAAAACGGCCCTCGACCCACGCGGTCGAGCCAAGTCAGAGGGACGGGCCCTCAAAACCTAACAACCTTAAAAAAAAATTTCGTCCCGAAATTCAATAAGAATGAAGCCAGGGAAAAAAAATCAACTAGACCTATTTGCACAAGCAAAGTTACAAACTAGGGACGCCAACGCCCACCATAAGAAGCTACCTGCCGGGGTGAACAGTCGGGGAAACTCCCGACGCATGCGATCCTCTCGCTCCCATGTCAAACTCTCTGCACTGCCATGCCTCCATCTGATCATCACCAACGGTATCGCTCTGCCTCTGAGCACCTGATCCCGTCTGTCCAGAATCTGCACTGGCTGCTCGATGTAGGTGGCATCCTCCTCCACCTCGATGTCGTCGTGTCTGATCACGTGAGAAAGATTTGGAATGTACTTCCTCAGCATCGACACATGGAATGTGGGGTGGACTGCTGACATGTGCGAGGGTAGAGCCAACTGGTAGGCAACTGCTCCAACGCGCCTGACGATCTCAAAAGGGCCAGTGAACCTCGGCGCTAGCTTGCCGTTGCTGCCAAATCTGATAGATCCTCTGCGCGGAGACACCTTCAGTAACACTTTGTCACCAACTGCGAACTCCAGGGGTCATCGCCTCCAATCTGCGCAGCTCTTCTGCCTACTCTGCGTCGTCAGGAGTCTCTGTCACGCCCCGACCCACGTAGGCCCAACCGGGTCGGGCGACGCGAACCGGAACCTAACCTACTGTGGAAATTTTGGTGAGGTTTCCCTCTAATCGTAGTTGTCTCCCTAGCAATTCATAATCATCCTTTATTATACAAACAATCACAAACCTCGAAACACTGAACTGGATATAATACAAATCCTCAAAACAGGGAAATTATACATTTAACACTCTCGTAGGAGACTATCTATAACAAAAGGGTAAAACTGAGATCGCCGCTCCTCAACCACCTCCAGACACCGCCACGTCACCAAACACCTGCCCAGTAGGGGCGACCGAAGAAGAGCTATCGCCAGCACCTGCAAAATGCAGCCCGGGTAGGAGTGAGCACTAAGATCAGCAGGGATACTACACTACGACACTCACAAGGGAGGGAACACAGTAGTGCCACCCCCAAGTCTATCCTAGGTATATACAATGGTCCCATAACCCTACCGGAAGTCCGTGAACGCAGGCCCAAAACACTGCAGACTCACAACATGACACTGAACACTGTTTGGCGGACCAGGACACCGCTGGGTAGGCACTCCTCGACCCTCGACCCAAGAGTCAAGAACACCGAACTCCGGCTACACCTCAGATACAACTTGGAGTTGACACGACCTCTACACATCAAATCACATGTATTCAGGTCATCTAACCCTATCATCGAAATCGACTAAATACTACAAATCGAGTCCTGGACCAAGCTACCCGCAACGGTCCTAGAGCTCGATCCGGACTACCCGATAGCCCCGGAACGGCGATCAACCCATCGCCAACGCCCTACACAGATGCAACTAATGCACACAGCAATGCATGTTATGAGCACGCGCAGGGTAATACAGATAAGCATGCAACAGTATGTGATTATATATCAAACAAGGTATGTGTACCGCACCCTACCGGCCCGGGGTGGTGAACATGTAAGTAAGGTCTAGGAGCTGCTACAGTGGTACCACCACCAACTGTCAGCAGTCCAGCACAACACCTACATCGGGAAGTAGCCCCGCAAACAACAGCTCACAGATATCACAGATAAAGCCCTCGGCGCACGCTGGCATGCAAGGCTAAGGAAAGTTGTAGGGCTACCCGTCCGTTTATTCTAATCACCCCGGGAGTCATCACTCCCTCGGTTCACCACTGCCCCTAATATGGGGCTAGCATGCTTAAATATATATACAAGGTATAAGGCTGTAAAGAAAACGGTACATGCAAAGCCCCGCGAGCAAAACAAGATGAATTTCTCTCTCTGCCGTAGACGGATCGATCCTTCCCCCCAAGGGAAGATCGATCCTTCTAATGACAGAGAACAATCTCTCCATATCGTGCCGAGTAAGATCTATATGTCCCCTCAAGGGACGATCGATCCTATTCGCGATAGGGAACATCCTCACTACCGTGCCAAGGAGGATCGATCCTTCCCCCTAAGGGAAGATCGATCCTACTCGCGACGAGGAGGATCCCATGCTACCCAAGGCACAAGGATCGATCGTCCTCACCGGAGAAGGATCGATTCTGCTCTGGTTCAGTATGACCAATGTTGACATCGATTTTAGCTAAGGCTAAGTCGACTACATGTGCAGAAGTCCCCGGGCTGAATTCGCACACACCAAACCCAAATTGGCTCATACACAGTCGAGTCCATCCAAATCTCCTACAGATCCCCGGTTTTGACGGCATCCTATACAAACTGGAGGAATAAGGATATTTTGGTAATTTTACCTGTCCAAGGGTATTTTGGGAATTTAAACCAAAATGCATATCTAAATTTCCCACTATACTCCAAAATAGCCCTTACATAGCTTTGATGGCATCCTAAATAAGTTGTGTAAATATAGGGACGTTTTGGTAATTTTCCACCACACCTGGGAAATTACAGAAAATTCCCTGAAATAAATAAGGGAAAAATCCGAAAATTCAAATAAACCCAAACAAATACGCGACTTCAAATCCGCCTAAATCTCGACAAAAATATACGCGCACCACATAATGCGCGCACGTGTCCATGACACGCACAGAAGTCGCGTCGCCATGCGTCGCGCTTAAATAACCAACCGAAAGGGTATTTTGGTCATTTAACCCCAAGGGGGGCATTTTAGTCATTTCACGCGTTCAGGGGTTTGAAAATCCGGAACAGAGATATTTCATCTGCGCCGGAGACATTTCGGTCCAAAATATATGGCCGATAAAAAAAGGAGATTTTGGTAATTTACACCCGGCTTGTCCGGGGATATTTCAGTAAATTTTCCAAAGTATTATATGAAATATCGAAATTAAAATTTAAATAAGGCATTTCGAATATCTGAATAATTGGACAAATATTCAGATAATTCAAATCTGAACATTTGAATTTCAAATTCAAATTTCAAAACAAAATATCTACCCATATAAAATCAGCCAGATCAAATATATATATATATATATCATACCATATGAGAAATCAGCATCTTCAATTATGGTTGGATTGCATTCTCATACCATATAAAAAATAAAAATAAAATCAGCATCTCTAAATATGGTGGGATTATATGAGCTATCCTTATATAAAGGGATTAGCATCAATTAGTATCCCTTAATCAGGGTATTCCATCCCATATTAAGAGATCACCTCTCGTGCCTATAAAAGGAGGAGGGTGAAAGCTGAATAGGGGGCTGGGCAAAATGTAGAGAGAAAAGGCATCGAAGCAAAGAAGCAGAGGAGCAGAAGCTGATACAAAGGAGGAGAGAGCTCGAGAGGAGAGAGGCCGTCGTCGCCCAGCCAAGGAGATCTCGCACAGCCCAAGGAGCACCTCGCCGTCGCCGTCCAGCCCAAGGATCTCAGTTCCAAACCCAAAGGCGTCTCCATCGCCGCTGCCCAACCAGAGAAACCCATCGTCATTCCTCATCCAACCCAAAGGCTCGTCGGAGGTGGAAGGCCGGAGGAAGACGTCGGGTTCTTGTCAAGAGGTTCACATCTTCGAAAGAGTGCTTGGAGGCTTGAAGACGAAGAGGTTCTAGAGGTGCTCCGACGCTGCGCACCACCGGACGGCGCAGATCCAGCCAACACAGCCGGAACCCATTGAGACGCTCGCGTCTCTGGGTCGATGCTGTAGGAGGCTCGTTGATCTCGCGGCCTAAGCTTCATTCTCTTGCTCGTCACCCGCAGCTTAGACCTCCAGCGAAGCTGCTCCAGCTTGGTTCCTCGCCGGCGACGGAGATCGAGCCAAGGCTCTCTCTCTCCCGGCGGCTTTGAAGACAGCTTCCCCTGTTTTGATCTCTGTTTCCAGCGAACGTCTCCAAGCTTCCAGCCAACGTCCCTAAGCTCCCAGCCAACGTCCTTGCACTCCAGTCGCTGACTTCCTCCGCTCCGGCTACGTCCCCGCAGGCGGCGAAGTCCAAACCCAGGCGCTCTCGAGCCTTTAAGCCGACGTTCTCAAGCTCCAGCCGGTGTGATCCCCTGTTCAAGCTGGTGTGTTCCCAGTTTCAAACCAACTTCATCAACGACAATAGAGGTCGGATCTTGTTCTCAAATATTCGCACAGTCGGCGCCCTCAAGTTCCAGCGGCAAGTTCTCCGCTCGGCCCATACCTCCCGCGAGGCGCTCCAGTCAGCTTCCTCGACGACGACGGCGATGGAGAACGTATCCAGGCACTCCCTCATGTCCAACGGCTTCAAAGAATGACGCCTCCCCTGCTTCCTATGATCCAGCCAGTGGATCTCAAAAGAGCCCATCGCTGTTATCCAGCCGGAGGAACCCCAAAGAACTCGTCTTCCTCTGTTCCAGCCGACGGAGTCCAAAGAGCTCATTGCCCAGCCGGAACCCATCGCCGCCTAAGGAGGAACCCATCACCCGAACCCATTCCAACGACATCCCCAGCACATGACATCGGATCCGTCGCCACCGTCTCGCGTAGCCTAAAGCTCGCGGTAGCATCAACACCTACGTCCATCGAAATCTCGTCCAGCGAGATCCGTCACCAGCCGTTCGTCGCCATTCGCTCGCAGCTCCAAGGTTCGGCGAGTTCTTCAACGGCTTCCTCTGTTCCAATCGGCTTCCTCTGTTCCAGACGGCAATTCCCTCTATCCTACGCTCCTCTAAGTTCCAGCTGGCTTCATAGGGTCCAGCTGCCATGGCGATGGAGCTTGGATGCAAACTTCCCACCTGCTCCGACACATGCACAACATCAACTTCGACGCTCGAACGGCCTAGCCTTCGACGCTCGGACAACACGCCTTCGACGCCACCAGCTTCGACGCGTGAACGACACCAGTTTCGACGCTCAAACGACATCCCTGGACTCCAGCAGCCCTGAGGATCTTGCGGCGAAGCTCAGAAGACATCTGAAGATATTCTCGGACGGTTTTCATCCAGCCCAGTAGCCTCGGAAAGCTGGTGATGAATACTCGGATAACATCTCCCCCAACTCCAACAAAGACTCAAAGCTCCGGCAACAGAAATTCAAAGCTCCGGCAACAGAAACTCAAAGTTCCGGCAACAAAGAACTCAAAGCTCCGGCAACAGAAATTCAAAGCTCCGGCAACAAAGAACTCAAAGCTCCGGCAACAAAGAACTCAAACCCCCGACGACAAAGATATCCTGCATGACAATGAACGTGTTGGTCCATGGCCTCACGTCATTCATTTCCTCTTCATTTTATTTTTCTTTTGCTATGGAAAAATACTTTATTTTTATTGGATCTTGAATCGGAGGTATTCCCTACGGGGATGTAAATGATGGATCTGCCGATCGGCAGATCCAGGGGTGTGGTGCCTACAATTTCCTGAAATGAAATTAAAATATGATTTGCTCGGAAATAAAATAGAGGTCTCGTCCCCGCGAGATCGACGTTTTATCCACGAACAACCAACAAAGAAGGATCGATCCCTCTCGCAGAAGGATCGATCGCGATGGGTTCTCCGGCAACCCTCCGGCGAGAAATACCGTCGGAAAATCTGGGATCTAGTAGTACGAAGGACTACGAGTCCAAAACCGGTGGAAATACTATAATCTAACAAGTGTATAACGAGATCTAAGCAAAAGATCACAGACAACCGGAAAAACTTCCAAAAACCCTGAAGAAATGTAGGTAGGATCCCTACACATGCAATAGCAGCTTCAATCCCAGCTGCTAGGCCTTGGATCGTCCACAACCTCTTCGAAATCCAGAAAATCTTAGCTCAAGAACTCGGATTTCAAAAGAGATTCAAGGAAGAAGGTTACGTCCGTTCTATAGACAAATGAACCGACTTAAGCAGGATTGATCCGTCCAAGAGGAGCGATCGATCCGTCCAAGAGAGCGATCGATCCGTCCCAAGAGGAACGATCGATCCTTCTCAATGATCCGACTTCCTGGCATTGACCGATAGATCATTCTAGCAAGGAAGGATCGATCCGTCTTTCACAAGAAGCTAGACTTGGGCTAAAACTTAAGCCCAAGCCCGGATCTTTCGATCCCGGGTCCCACTAACCATTCTATCCAAACATTACCACAAACATGGTCAGTGTGTGCCCACGCGGGTGTGAAACTAGCCGACAATGCACAATTTACCAAATTGCCCTTGGGGTCCACGACGAGCCACAGGAGTAGAGGGACGGGTCCTCACAGTCTCTGTCTGATCAGAGCCAACCTCTCTGACGACTGTCTGATGATGTCCAGACCGGTAAGGGAAGCCTCCCCAATCTCCGTCCAACACACAGGTGAGCGACATGGTCTGCCGCACAACGCCTCAAAGGGTGAAAAACCCAAACTGGCCTGAAAGCTGTTGTTGTAGGCAAACTTTACAAGAGTCACGTGCTGCTCCCAAGTACCTCCAGCGTCTAGCACACATGCTCTGAGCATAGCCTCCAAGATCTGGATCGTCCGCTCCGACTGTCCGTCTGTCTGAGGGTGGAAAGCTGTGCTGAAAGTCAGTGTCGTCCCCAAGGAGTCCTGGAAGTTGCTCCAGAACCTGCCGGTGAATCTGGGATCTCTGTCTGACACTATCGACACTGGGATGCCGTGCAGTCGTACTACCTCGTCGATGTACCTCTGGCTCAGTCTGGCAACTTGATCTGTCGTCCTCATGGGGAGGAAATGAGCCGATTTGGTCAGTCGATTGATGATGGCCCAAATCGTATCATTCCCCCTAAGTGTCCTGGGTAGCCCGGTGAAGAAATCCATCGCTATATGTTCCCACTTCCAGTCAGGCACTGGAAGTGGCTGCAGCAAACCTGGTGTCCATCTGTGCTCTGCCTTCACCTTCTGACAGGTGAGGCATCTGGAAACAAACTCTGCTATTGACCTCTTCATCCCGCACCACCAAAACTATCGGCGTAGATTGTGGTACATCTTGGTGCTCCCACGGTGAACGGCGAAACAGGAGTGGTGGAACTCGTGAAGGATCTCCTCTCGTAACGCGGGGTCTGCTGGAACTGCAACTCTGCCTGTGAAGAGTAGACCGCTGTCTGCCGACACTGTCCAGCCCTCAACCGCGTGCTCGGTGCTGACCGCAGCACGGGTCTCCACGAGCTCTGGGTCTCCCGCCTGTGCCTCGATCACTCTGGCCAAAGAACTGGAATGCTGTGAATAGCATACAGGAAACCGCCTACCGCCTGGTCCTCGAAGTCAAGCCCAAACTGACTAACTGTCTCTAGCATCTGCCACTGCCGAGCTGACACCGCTGCCAAGGTCACTCTGCTGTCTCTGGTCTGCCTGCTGAGAGCGTCTGCTACGACGTTTGCCTTACCCGGGTGGTAATGCAACTCAAAGTCGTAGTCCTCTAATAGCTCCATCCACCGCCGCTGCCTGAGGTTGAGGTCACGCTGGGTGAACACGTGCCTCAAACTCTTGTGGTCCGAGTACACCAGGAACAGCTCGTCGTAGAGGAGTGTCGCCACGTCTTCAGAGCGAAGACAACTGCTGCAAGCTCGAGATCGTGGACAGGATAGTTCCTCTCATGGGTCTTCAGTTGCCTGGAACCGTAGGCCACCACATGGCCCTCCTGCATCAGTACACAACCTAGACCCTCCCCATTGGCGTCGCAAAAGACACTGTAGCTGACGCCTCGCTCTGGAACTATCAGGATCGGTGGACTCGTCAGTCTGGTCCTCAACTGGATGAACGCATGCTCGCAAGCATCGTCCCAAAGAAACGGGACCACCTTCTGTGTCAGTCTGGTCAGCGGCCCTGCAACCCTGGAGAAGTCCCACACAAACCTCCGGTAGTACCCCGCCAAGCCGAGGAAGCTACGGATCTCGAACACTATCGACGATCTCTGCCACTGTAGTATTGCCTCCACCTTGGCCGGATCAACTGAAATGCCTGCCGCTGACACCACGTGCCCCAGAAACTGTACCTCAGGAAGCCAGAACTCACATTTGGAGGCTTTACCGTATAGCCTATGCCCCCTCAACAACTACAATACTGTCCTCAGATGCTACTCGTGCTCCTCCTATGTGCGTGAGTAGACTAGGATGTCGTCGATGAACACCACCACGAACTGATCTAGGTACGGTCAGAAGACCCTCTGCATCAGATCCATGAATGCCGCTGGTGCGTTCGTCAGGCCGAATGACATCACCGTGAACTCGTACAACCCGTACCTCATACGAAAAGCCGTCTTCGGGATGTCACAATCCCGAATCCTCAGCTGGTGGTAGCCGGTACGGAGATCGATCTTCGAAAAGACCGAAGAGCCTCGGAGATGGTCGAACAAGTCATCAATCCTCGGCATCGGATACTTGTTCTTCACCGTCACCCTGTTCAGCTTCCTGTAATCAATGCAAAGATGAAGCGTACCGTTCTTCTTCTTTGCGAACAACACAGGAGCTGCCCAAGGCGACGTGCTGGCACGGATGAAACCTCTGTCGATCAACCCGTCCAGCTGGACCCTCAGCTCCCTCTGCTCTGCTGGTGCCATCCTGAAGGCTGGCAAAGAGATCGGCTCGGTACCCGGTACAAGATCTATCTAGAAGTCTACTGTTTTGGAAGGAGGAAGGCCTGGTAGCTCGTCTGGAAAAACATCAGCGAACTCACAAACTACTGCCGGCAAACTGCTCTCTCGACTGCCCTCTGCAGCGAACAAGGAAAGGCGCGCCAGTAAAGCTGACAGCTGGCCCTCGCGCCTGGGAAAACAACCACACATGAGGGAATCGGCCGATTGGCGATCCCCCAGCAAGACGAAACGAGTGCCGTCAGGTGTCCAAGCAGTCACCCTGGGATGGCCACAGTCGATGACGACTCAGTATGAAGTCAGCCAATTTATACCGAGAATTACGTCGAATCCGACCATGTCTAGCACCCGAAGGTCTAGAAAGATACGGAGGCCCCCAACCTCCAACTCGCAAGAACGGCAGATCAGCTCAACACGAGCTCCTTCACCGACCGATGTGTCTAGGTGTAGTGTGACTCCAAGTGGCTCAGTCTCTAGCCCTAGCGATGCCACACACTCGCTCTAGCTACAAAACAATGCGACGCCCCAGAGTCTATCAGAACATCTACAAATGAACTGAAAAGCTGAAAGGTACCTTTGAGAACAGGAGGGTCAAATGGGGCTGGTGGAAGAGCTAGACTTTGCTCGGGTGGCGAGTACTGATAGAACTGGAAAGGTGGCTGAACTCGGTCTGGGTACTCGCGGTCTGGAAGTGCGTACACTCCCCCTCTGGGACCGCCTCGACCTCCGCCACGACCTCCGCCTCTCCCGGCTCCTGGTGTCAGCCAACCTCCGCCTGCTCCGCCACGAACGGACTGCGCCCTCAACGTCGGGCCGTCTTGGCGAAAGTGCCCTGGCTGCTGGCACTCGTAGCACATGGGAGGTCCAAGCGCTAGCTGCTGGCTCTGGTCTCCTCTCCCGGACGTCTGCCCCTGAGGCCCAGTCGTGAGAAGTGGCTGGCCTCCCTGCCTGGGCTGCTGCTGGTACTTGGGTGGGTGACGCTGGTATGGTTGCCGGTGTCGTGAGTATCTCTGCTGCCTCCACGAACCTCCTCTACCCTGAGCTGCTCTCTGCGGCTGTCCTCGGCCACTGGCATTCGCAGACAATGTTGGCTGGACTGCCTTGGGCCCCAGCTCCTGCAACTAGGCCTCAACTGCTAAGGCACAGTCCAACGCCTCTGCGTAAGTGCTAGCGTGCTGAGCCGCGATCAGCCGTCTGAGCTCGGGCCTAAGCCCCCACTGGAACTGCTCAGCTCTGGCAAGAGGGTCCGTCGACACCGCCCCGGCAAATCTGGCTAGTCTAGTGAACCTAGCTGCATACTGCACTACCGACTGAGTACCCTGAGAAAGGGTATGGTACTCACGGACAAGGGTCGAGCGCGCACTGCGGGGAAAGAACGTGCCAAGAAAAGACGAACGAAACACGACCCACGATGGGTCACTCCCGTCCCTGGCGGCCTGAACAAAGCGCCACCAGTCCAAAGCGTCCCCGTCGAGCTGGAACGTGGCAAGTCTGACCCGAATCCGGTCATCCTGAACGAACAGAGTGTCAAGGACGCGACTGACTCCCTCTAGCCAGTCATCCGGCACTGCTGGGTCGCCTCTAGCACCGCTGAACCTAGGCGGGTTCAGCCTCTGGAAGTCGACCACCACTGTCACAACAACACGCTGGTCGACTGGAGGAGAGACCTCATCGGCGATGAAAGAAGCATCCTCCTCCATCACGACCTCAATCCTCGGCTCTGGCTCTGGTGCAGGTGCCCGGGGCAAGGCTGCGTTGCCCCCCTAAGGCCCGTCGAGCGGCGCGCTCATTGCGTACACTACCACGACTCAAGACTGGACAGCTAGCCCCGCTCCCAGCCATCTGCACGTTTACTAGAGACGACAAGCGTCCACCCGTAAGAAATCAAAACACAATAGCAATCAACAAAGTAAAAGCACAACACACATGAGCACGAACAAGCACACATGGAAGCTCTACTCCTAGAACTATTCCAATCCACGCTCAAAACCTTAACCGCAAGCCTAATCCTATCCCTGGGACCTACAGCCTGCTCTGATACCAAGTTGTCACACCCCGACCCAGAAAACCCATCCAATACGGGGCGTGAGGGTTCCTATCACAATTCACATCCAACTGGTGCAATACATTTGTGAAAAAGAAGAGATAATCTTAAACAATTTTAACTCCAGAGGTAAAGCTGTAATTCAATTCATAAATATATCAAGTTGTACTGTTTAAACATCTGATATAAATTTTATCAAACTCCTCCAAGCAAAAAGATATTATACAATAATCCAAAAATCCTCGAAAGATGTTTATAATATACAAAACTACAAAAAGTACAATAGTCATCCTCCAGCAACCACAGACGCCTCTGGAAGCACTCGCGCCGCCAAAGGTCGCTCCCGCCGGCTCTAGTGAGGAAGACTTGGCGCCTGCACCTGCAAACGCAACCCGAGTAGGAGTGAGCAATAAGCTCAGTAGGGTTCTACTCTACGACACACTGAAAGGAGGAAAACAACAACAGTGATGTCTTCCCGCTCAAGCCTAAGGAATGTCACGGGGTCCCACAACCCCTACCGATGTCCCAAGGGCTCATGTTATGAAACCTCTCTCTTAAACAAGTTACCAGGAGGCCACGAAACAGTAACATGCAGGATCACCCTTACCCAAGCAGGATTCCCATGCCTTGGGAACCCATGTCGGGAACGCATCGACATCCATCCTTAGTGCTTAGCCTTGGAAGACATCCTCAAAAACATGAGATTCTGATTAAACAATCACGCCCTAATCCTGACTACCCAGCCACGGTCCTAAGGCTAGATCCGAGCTACCCAAGAGCCTCGGATCGGCGATCAACCCATCGCCCGGCTAACTTGATATGCCTCTAATGCATACAATGCATGAACCTATGCAAACATCTATCCTAGATGTCTCTACATGCCACAACATCAATTATAGGTTCAACAGTTATATAATAGCCCTCGGCACTCGTCGGCAACGGGCTAAGGTTCCACAATACCACGTTAGCTAACACTCATAGTTAGCTAACGACTAGAGAAGCAATAAGCATTTAAACTACTATCAACCAAGTATTTAAATGCGAGGAAAGCCATAAATCCGCTCAAAAGGGTAAGAACGCGATTCAATCCTCTGATACGGTTCGAAGTCCCGCTCAACCTGGGCTAGACCAACCCGAGCCCAATTCTGGGGCAGGGCCCACTCGTGGGGTAGGCCCAGGAGGGACCCACGCAGGTCAGGCCCCACCTCCTAGGAGAACCAAGCCTTGGACCAGGTCCCAAGCCAAAGCCAGTCTTAAGGAATCCTATTCCTAGCTGGTTACTTCTTTAGTTAGTTCTTACTTACTTTCCTAGTTGATTTCCTAGTTGGAGTCCAGATTATGCTTTGCTTTATTAGTTCCTATTTTTGAGTCCAGGTTGTTAGGAAGTTTGAGATATGATTGAGTCTTAGTAGGAAAGGATGTTTACTTGCTGATTTCAACAAGGTAGTTCTCTAGTTGGAGTAGAACTCTTTGAGGCCTTTATAAAAGGACCTCCATAGCTTGTATTAGGGTTTTATGCATTAAAGAATAAAGTTAGTAGTTAAGTAGGATATCTTAGGAGTAGCCATAACTTAATATTCCACCATCACCAGCCCTTCCCACGTTTCTCTCTCTACTGCTGGCCTTCTCCACCAGCCAGCTACCACCAACCACCGCCGTCATCCGCCGCTATCAGCCACCTCTCACGTCTCCATCCCCGGCATCCTCTTTGGCCGCTGCCCCTCTTCTTCCACCTTCCTTGCCGTGGATCTCCAAGAGTAACCAGCCAACCCCAAGAGGATCTGCAAGGTATCCTCTTCTCTTCCGTCTCCTACCTCCAGTCTTCACCTTCTTCGTCGAATACCTAGGGTCCTTCTCCTAAAACCCTAAAGGTATCTCACGAACTAGCCATAGATTTGGCTAAGGAGGAACTGAGACCAGGTACCCGTGCCTACGAGAAGGCTCGGCGTAACAACTTGGTACCAGAGCTCCGTTCCGTCGACTGTGCGGCCCAAAGCCTTCCAAAAGCTGCGTTGATGGCAGGAGATACCACCGTAAGTGCTTCCAAGGAGCGGGACCTTTCCGTAACCAGAGAAGAGATCGACGGTATCAAGGGATCGCTGATGTCCCTTCAAACTTCGCAGCATGAGACGCAAGCCTTGATCTCGAGATCTCGGAGAGGATGGCGTTCATGGCCTTGCAGATGCAGAGACAGAGTCCAGGAACAGCAGGAGAGCAAGGTAACCCTAACCCTAATCCTAACCAGCCTCCTACCACAACTCCTAGTCCCCTTAAGACTCCTCATGAACCGGTCCCCATCCAGGAGGGATTCGGCCCTAGTCCCAACTACATCTTGGTTAGACCAGGTCCTACCCCTCCCACCCAACCAGCTCAACCAGCCCACACCACACCCCTGGCCGGGCCCACCACCTTCCCACCACCACCTGGCTCCACTATCCTTCCACCTCCACCACATCAGCCTCTATATCCAACCTATCACCCCCCTCCATACCAGCAGCCTGCGCCCCCTCCATATGTCCCCTACAATCCAGCTCCTGCACCACCCCATTACTTCCCTCCTCACACCCCACCTGCATATGAACAACCCCATGACCCAATCCGTGAGCAACCCTTTGCTGCCCGGATTCCCCGCATGGACTTCCCCCGCTATGATGGAGCTACAGATCCTACTCACTGGATTCTCAAGGCGGAGCAGTTCTTCTCTTACCACCCTATCCATGAACGAGAGAAGGTCCGTTACGCCGCCTATCACTTCGATGGAGATGCCTAGACATGGTACCAGCTGTCAAAGGATACGAATGAGTGCGCAACATGGCATACCTTCCAGCATGCCTTGCACTTGCGCTATGGACCAACGACCTACGAGGACCCCATCGGCGAACTCACTCGGATTCAGCAAGATGGCTCAGTCTGAGACCACCAGATCCGGTTCGACCGAGGTCTAGGTCGTGTTCCACACTTAGCTCGGGATGTTGTACTGAGTCTCTTCATCAGCGGACTGAAGCCGGCCATCAGGTACGACGTTCAGCTCGCTAGACCAGCCACCATAGCCGAGGCCATCAGCTACGCCAAGACTCATGAGGCGAAGCAGTACGCGATCCGGCATGCCACGGCAAGGACAACACCTGCACCTACCCGTCCAGCCTCCGCTGCCCGTGCCGCGCCCGCAAACTGGAGTTCGAGTGAGACTAGGACTCCTAATCCTACTCAAACTAGGACTCCTAGTCAGACTCAAACTATCGTCCAACCTCAACGGAGACAGCTATCTTTAACTGAACTGCAACAACGAAGATCACAAGGACTTTGCTTCCAATGTGACGAGCCCTTTACACCGGGGCACCGCTGTAAGCAGCTGTTGAGCATTGAGATCGTCAATGAAGAACCAGCCATGGAAGATCTGGTTGGAGCTGAGCTTGAAGAGGAGATCACAGTTCTAGCCGAGCATGGAGAACCCTCACTGGGCATGATGATTGGGCAAGTGCTTGTGGCTCTTCCAGCTACCGAGTCCACGGTAGAGGACCCACTGCCGATGCCTACTTCTGATCCTCTACTACCTGAACCGGACAACATCTCCCACGGCCAACCTAAGTGCAGTCCAGCTCTCATGGCAGCATCAACCCCCTCGATAGCTGCCATCTCTAGTCCGGTTCCTCAGTGGTTGGAACCCATTCAGGAGGATGTCAAAACTAATGTGGAGATGCAGAAGCTTGCCAGGGACATCCAAGATGGAATCATCAAGGGCCCGTGGACAGTTCGCAATGGAGTCATCTTCCACAAGGACCGCATCTTCTTGAGGAAGAACTCCCCAGTCATCTCAGAGGTCTTGACGACCCTACATTCCAGCACACATGAGGGGTTCGTCAAGATGTGGCATCGGCTACGAACCACCTTCTACTGGAAGGGAGCTCAGGCGCGGATCAAGGACTTCATCTGCCAATGTGACACCTGCCAGCGACACAAGGCCGAGACCCTGAAGCCAGCCGGCCTACTCCAGCCCCTACCCATCCCTCATGAGGTATGGACTGATGTCTCTATGGACTTCATCGACGGACTTCCATCTTCTAGAGGGTACACAACCATTCTAGTAGTCGTCGACAGATTGTCCAAATATGCACACTTCGCTCCCCTACGGCATCCCTACACGGCATACTCAGTGGCTCGAGTTTTCTTCGACACTGTGTTCAAGCACCATGGCATGCCAACCAGCATCGTCTGTGATCGAGATCCTACCTTCACCAGCAACTTTTGGCAGGAGATCTTCAGATTGCAAGGAGTCAAGTTCAGATTCTCCTCAGCATATCACCCCCAGACGGATGGCCAAACTGAGGTAGTAAACCGATCCCTGGAGATGTACTTACGATGTTTTTCAGGTGATCGTCCTACACAGTGGACCCAATGGTTGACTTGGGCAGAGTACACCTACAATACTAGTTGGCACTCCAGCATCCAGTAGACACCCTACGAGGTAGTGTATGGGCGACCTCCACCGTCTCTCCTCTCCTATGTACCCGGGACAGCCAGATTAGCAGCTGTAGATCACTTCCTAGTCGAACGGGATCAAGTGATAGCATATGTTAAGTCAAGGTTAGCAGCTGCCCAGAACAAGATGAAGCAGACTTATGACCGTGGACATCGAGACGTCAAGTTTCAGATTGGTGAGATGGTCTACGTCAAGTTACAACCCTATCGACAGAAGTCCGTGGCCAAGCGCAAGTCACAGAAGCTCGCCGCGAAGTTCTATGGGCCGTACGAGGTACTGGAGCGTATAGGAGATGTCGCCTATCGCCTCTGCCATCCATCAGATTCCAAGGTGCACCTCATTTTTCATGTGTCGCTTCTGAAAACGCACGTTGGAACTGAAGTACCTGTCATCACCGAGATTCCAGACCCCTCAGAGGAGCAGCCCAAGCTGTATCCCCAGGCTATCATCGACCATCGGCATCCTCCCCGTCACCAAAAAGAAGTTCTAGTACATTGGAAGGGCCATAGTCCAGTTGAAGCCACATGGGAGGTATTCACGGATTTCTTGGATCATTATCCCAACTTCGGCCTTGAGGACAAGGCACTTTTTGAAGGGAAAGGGGATGATACGGTTCGAAGTCCAGCTCATCCTGGGCTAGACCAACCCGAGCCCAATTCTGGGGCAGGGCCCACTCGTGGGGTAGGCCCAGGAGGGACCCACGCATGTCAGGCCCCACCTCCTAGGAGGACCAAGCCTTGGACCAGGTCCCAAGCCAAAGCCAGTCTTAAGGAATCCTATTCCTAGCTGGTTACTTTTTTAGTTAGTTCTTACTTGCTTTCCTAGTTGATTTCCTAGTTTGAGTCCAGATTATGCTTTACTTTATTAGTTCCTATTTTTGAGTCCATGTTGTTAGGAAGTTTGAGATATGATTGAGTCTTAGTAGGAAAGGATGTTTACCTGCTGATTTCAGCAAGGTAGTTCTCTAGTTGGAGTAGAACTCTTTGAGGCCTCTATAAAAGGACCTCCATAGCTTGTATTAGGGTTTTATGCATTGAAGAATAAAGTTAGTAGTTAAGTAGGATATCTTAGGAGTAGCCATAACTTAATATTCCACCATCACCAGCCCTTCCCACGTTTCTCTCTCTATCGCTGGCCTTCTCCACCAGCCAGCCACCACCAACCACCGCCGTCGTCCGCCGCTATCAGCCACCTCTCACGTCTCCATCCCGGGCGTCCTCCTTGGCCGCTGCCCCTCTTCTTCCACCTTCCTTGGTGTGGATCTCCAAGAGTAACCAGCCAACCCCAAGAGGATCTGCAAGGTATCCTCTTCTCTTCCGTCTCCTACCTCCAGTCTTCACCTTTCTCGTCGAATACCTAGGGTCCTTCTCCTAAAACCCTAAAGGTATCTCACGACCTAGCCATATATTTGGCTAAGGAGGAACTGAGACCAGGAAAGAGACCAGGTACCCGTGCCTACGAGAAGGCTCGGCATAACATCCTCAATCTCGATAAAAATCCATTAATATCCCTTGAAAGCCACATGTATGCTCCCTATCATGATTGGATATCTATCATGAATGAAAACCAATCAAAGAAAATCAGAAAACACAGCTCAGTGGCCCACAGTCGATGTGACGGTTGATCCGACGGTCGACCGTGAGGCCACGGTCGATGCCACGGTCGACCGTCGATCGTAGGGCCAAACGAGGAAGAAACATAAGGGCCACAGTTGTTCGGTACATCGACCGTGGGAGGCCCAAAATGAGACAGAGCCTGATGGTCGATCCGACGATCGACCGTGAGGCAAAAAGGAAAAGAAGAAGGAACTACGGTCAATCGGGGCATCGACCGTGGGAGGCCAAAAACGCGACAGAGCCTCATGGTCGATGCGACGGTCGACCGTGAGGCCAGGAAAAAGCGTATCAACGCTTGACGGTCGATCCGACGATCGACCGTCAGCCTCACGGCACACTTCCTCGGAACAGTGCCGGAAATCCAATTCCTTGGATTTGAATTATCAATCTTGTTGGAAATTGATGAAACTTTGCATGCATGCCCAACAAATGATGGAGAAGCTATTGGTGCGAAGAAAACACAGTTTTTATGGTTAAATCTCAGATCTATGTCTCAATGGCCGAAAACCGACAAAACGACGATAATACGGAAATCATCCGATAAAATACGAAACCCAAGGGGTAGAGCTACTCCAAATACACTATAATACTCATGCATTGAACTACACAACATTCTATCATGTACTCCTACAGTGAAAACACAATAAACCTATCTTCGGAGAACCCGATCACAAGATCGAGGTAGAAATACCTACTTGAGCAAGTAGGGCAGCTCCTCCACGCGTCCAACAAGTCCAGCCGCCAAGATCCGCTCCTCGAGGCTCGCGTCTCCAAGCCCTAGCTCAGCCGGTTGGAGAGAGAAAGAGAGAGAGAAGGAGACAACGACAGCAAAGAAGAAAAGAAAGAGAGAGAAAGGGACAGGATATATATAGAGATCCGAACCGATCTCGGCCGTCAAATTCGATCTTTCCCGATCGAGCTTCGATCTTCTGATCGAAAGCACCCTTAAGGTTATAATCAATCACATACATCAATCCAAGGTCGTGTGTGTAACGCGGGTGTGAAATTGACCACCAGGGGGCATATTTACCAAGATACCCCTGGGGCTAAAAACCACCATACGATCGCCCGATCGTACTCGACGCGGAATCAAACCAACAGGAAAACGGCCCTCGACCCACGCGGTCGAGCCAGGTCTGAAGGACAGGCCCTCACAGTGGTAATGGTAGGTGGAATGGTGATGAAGAAGTAATGATTATTTTTTTTGTTTAGGGATAAGTGTGGGGATAAGGGGGGATAAGTGTGAGGATGAGGGGGGATATCATAAAGGGTGATAACCCCCCTTATCCCCCACACCAAACAAAATTACTTTTGGCACTTCCGGGGCTCCCGTTGTTTTTTTACAAAACAAGAACCCAAATTTCCAAAATCCCCACTTTACCCATGCTTTTTCTACATGGCATAAGAGATGCCACGCAATTGATAATAAACAATTGGGTTTTTCTCCGAAAAACCCTTTAAAAGAAGTAAATGGCATAAGGCATGCCCGCTTCCCCTGCCACCACTCTCGTGCGCGCTACCGCTCCCGACGAACATGCGGATTCCCTCCTTGACATTGCAAACCGCGACGCCCGCATCATAAATGGCGTCGTCGTCTCCGGCAACAGCAAAGGATGTGGAGCAGTGGAACCACATCATCTCATTCCCGTCGGTGGCGAGACGGGCGTAGTCGGATGCACTGGTGCACGCGAGCATGGTAGCATGGTACTCCTCGAAGAGCGTGACAGCACGCTGGGGGTGGAGGACGCGGAACAACATTTCGATCTTGCCCCGGAAGTGGGCACCGCGGGAGGACCAGCTCAAGCTGAAGATGATCTCCACCACACGGCGTGATGTATGTCCCGGCGGAAGCACCGCTAGGTTCGTTTCGGTGCCGCCGAGAGTGGTGGACGGATGGGCTTGGGTGGTTTTACATTGGCGGCGGATTTGGTGGTCGGTTTAGTTTGGGATTGGGTCGCTGGATTAGTTTTGGATGAGAGTTTCGCTTTAAGAATGACCGTAATATCCTCAGGTCTTAATTTTACGCGTATATCATATTTTACACGTACATTTTATGCGCACCTTTTACTTCTAGCTTTTACGCGTGTGTATATGTCAATTTAACGCTCATATTATATTTTACGCGTATATTCTTGACTTCAGCTTGTCACTTTAACACATGCATTGTATTATACACATGTTTGTCACTTTTATCATTGCACATATTTCTCACCCTTGGCTTTGTAGTACCTGTATGAGAAGGTGGCCCCCGACTGGCCAGCATGGACGCTTGGTTCATTCCATTGCACATGAGTGACCACTGGCACCCGCCGGTCGTTGATCTTAAAGGAGGGGTTTGCAGGCATTACAACTCATCGTCGAAGTAGTAGCTGGATAGTTTAATTTGCACCTGGTCAAGCCTTTCATGCATTACTATTATGCATCACATCAGTAACTCGTGACTCTTACCAGAGTTGTACTTATATTGCCACCTCCACGTCCACCACCCCCGTGTGTCGTCGCGTAGTTCGAGTATCGTGCGGCTGTGCGCACATGCACCAACGCATTCGATGACGCATGTCTTTCCACCGACGGGAATGAGATGATGCGGTTCCACTGCGTCACCTACGCATCCTCTACCGCGACTGGTGACGACGACACCATCTACAACATGGGTGTCGCGGCTTGCGACATCTAGACGGGTATCCGCATGTTCACCGGGAGGGAGCGGCGGCGTGGCAGGAGGAGTGGGCATGCCTTATGCCATATATTTCTTTTAAAGGGTTTTTCGGATAAAACCCCAATTGTTTATTATCTATAGCATGGCATGCCTTGTGCCATGTGAAAAAGTATGGCAAAGTAGGGATTTTATAAATTTGGGGTCTTGTTTTGTAAAAAAGGTAAGAGGAACCGTAACAAGTGTCAAAAGCAATTCATAAGAGACGTAAATAGCAAAAAAAAAATTAAAAGAGAAAAACGTGGTTGAGAAGCTTAACAGCGACTGCTGCGGATCCAGAGCCCCATCGACGAACCTTATCCACAGAGTGCGTGAGTATTCCACGCGCCTCCCACAAACACCTCTCCATGCCTCTCCGGAGATTTCTTATCTTATCCAAGCTCTTTGTCGCAGTGCACCTTTGTCCTCATGCTCCTTAAATCAATCGCATCAAATCATCTTAGAGATCTTCGTGTTCTTGTCTTGATAAGTTGTTTTATGACGCATGCTTAGTTCTAATTCTGATCTTGTCTGAGGTTTCAGGGATAATAACAGTTGTAGGCATCAATTTAGGTAGTTATCCATTATCTTATTGGCACTAATGGAAATAAATGTAAATGTAATCCACTTACCATAACTCTGAATATTTTACACTTATGATCAGGGCTGTGTTCAAGCTGAGGTTTAATTGAAGGGCTCGAGCTTGAGTTCGAGCTTAATTAAGCTCAGCTATAATTCAATTAAATTGGGGTTTGAGAAAAGCTCGAACTAATAGATAAGCTCTGAATTTTTATGGAGCTCGAACTTGACCAATTCTTGGTCTCGAGTCAGAAGCCCGTGAGTCCAACTCAATTAAATTCTATTTCAAATATAATATAATTTATTGACTATATACATATATGAATTTATATAAGAAGCAATAACGATTACAACCGTTTACCTCCTATTAGTTTATTTACATGTATATTTTCATAAGTTAACTTTGTATATTTTTATCATCTTTCCTAGGTTAGTTTTAAATATACATCCTTATAATCATAAGACAGGAGATTAGTTTTAAATATACATACTTATCTACCTTATAAGATCCAAGGGTAGTTACTTTTATGACTCATCATCTGAGTCATAAACTTATACACACATGGCATACACGTGGTATAAAATTATAATTAAATAATAAAAAAAGGATAGTGGCTGATGTGGCGTAAATTATAATAGAGATAGTGGGGGCGGACAGTTAGCCGTGCCAGGTGGCACGGGCCCACCACCTAGTGAATCTATATTATAGGCTCTTTTGGAGGCTTCTAGTCAATTATGAGCCAAGCAAACTCGATATTGAAGCTTGAATTGAGCTCGGAATTCGAACTCCCTATACTGAGTCGAATCGAGCTCCTGCGAGCCGATGCTCAGCGCAAGCAACGCCCGAGTACAGCCTTCTTGTGACCAATTGTCTTTTCAAAAGTTCGATATCCTTTAACTTTTTTGTTCGAATTCTTTCTATTACTACTACAATTTAAACTATCGCATAGAAAATTTTAAATTCAAAGATAAGAACCTACCAGACAAGCCAAAGTCACTTGGTCAATCCGCCAGCAA
Source organism: Narthecium ossifragum (assembly GCA_963920575.1). Lineage (NCBI taxonomy): Eukaryota > Viridiplantae > Streptophyta > Magnoliopsida > Dioscoreales > Nartheciaceae > Narthecium > Narthecium ossifragum. The sequence continues at coordinate 9,988,813 of OY986971.1, read as the reverse complement.
ATGCAGAGCAGGCGTCTTGTCTTCTTTCCAGGAACCAAAAGATTCCCCCCTCTGTCTCTCTCTCAGTCAAAAGCCACGAGCCAGCTTTTCTTTGCAGGACGCACCTCCAAACTTTTCTTTTCTTTTATATATTATCTTCCTTTTATATATTTATAAATATTTTATATATACCGGTGTGTATATAAACCTATAATATCATAAAAAAAAACACATATATAACATACATATGTATAAATACATGATCACTCGCAAACGTCGTCGTTAAAACGTTGCTAACCTCAATCAAATCTTAAATTTATATCCTTATTCAATCACTAATACTAATACGTAGACTAGTGGTGAAATCCGGAGTCGAATCACAGGGAATTACTAGGAAAAACAAAATCAATTCTCAAAACTCTAGATCTAAACCAAACACTTCAATGATAGATTGATCTAACTGAAATTATCTAAGAAAGCAAAAGAAAATATTAAGGTTTTAATCAGATGGAAAAAGATGTCTTAGGAAATACACAATCCACCCTAACTTCACCCTTAATCTTCCATAGTTATCATCTTGATCACTTCTCTAAACATTATGGATCGTATGGCTACAAGCTCACACGAATCCCTAAAAGAAGGTTTTATGTTCCCTACGGCATAACCTATCTTTGTTTGGCATAAATCATCTTCGATCCTACTATTATCTTAAGTTATTCTACTCCTAATGACCTTAGCATGACTTATCTTCACGTAGCATAGATTATCTCAAAGGTAAATCACAAATCACATGCAAACTATCTCATGAATCTCTACACTCAGTGGCAGAACCAGGATGAGACTTAAGGGGGGGCGAAATCTAAAGCAAAATGACTATTTTTTTTTTCTTTCAAGTAATACAAAAAATATCTTAGAATTACAATATCGAACATTAAGGAATAAAAATAATACAAATATTAAAACCGTTGTTAAACGAATGCGATATGCATTCTCTTGGTCATGCAGAAAATATGTGCTTTGCTGTTGATTTTTGAGTGTTTCATACTTTTCTCTAGCTTCATTGTGAAAACTGTTATGTGCACCAACATGTTCACCAAATTTTTCTATTGCCTTTTTCTAATTGTTGAATCCTGTACTTGTAAACACATCTCCTCCGCCTTGTTCTCTTTGAGGTTTCCTAAACAGATAACACCATAAGCAATATGCCGTATCTTTTGATACACTGTATTCCAACCACCGTTAGTCTTTGAAACATGTCTTCATAAAACTCCTCATATATTTTTCATATTTTTTCTTGGGAAAATTATGACCAAACGGTTGACAATGGCCTTTGATTAAATACCCCCTACGAATTTCATCCCTAATTCCAACATTATATGTTTCAATGGGTTTACGCAACCCTGGGTCAACAACAATATCATTTGGATTAATTAAATTAGTTCGGGGTCTTTTCGAACTACTATTCTCTAAAGTATTATGCAAGTCATGAGTATTAGACGATTCACCGCTTGATCCGATTCGTGGTTTTTTTTATCACAAACTTATCCATTATCTAAATAAAACAAAACAAAAATATAAATAAAAATGTGACAATTAGAAATCAAACTAAAAAATTATCAAAAAATTAACTAAATCCTAACAAATAAATAATTAACTAAATCAAACTAATGAATTATAGATCCTAACATTAGCAAATAATTAACTAAATCAAATATTTTTTTTAAAAAAAAAGCATACGTGCTCTGCTCTGTTTATTACGTGCTCTGTTTCTTATTGGGTGGGTGCCGGCAGCCGGCCGACCAGGCCCTGCCAGGTGGGGGCGGGTGCCGGAGAGGGGGGAGGGCCGGAGTCGGGTGGCTAGGTGGGTGCCGGAGAGCCGGAGCCGGAGAGGGGGAACTGAGGAGGGCCGGAGAGGAGGCGATGGGGCATCGCCGTGTGGTCCGTGTGGAGGAGGTTAAGGGGTAGGCGTGGGGCGGCGGGCCGCGGAGGGAGGGAGGAGGTGAAGGGTCAGGGGGTGGGTGGCTGTTCCGGCGTCGCCAGGGGGGGCGGCCGCCCCCCCTCGCCCCCTGGTTCCGCCACTGTCTACACTCAAGTACAACCATCATGTAGGACTAATAATACGTCAACGGAACTCTGTTCCTTCAACTCTATAATCATTAAGATCATATTCATGAGATTATACTTAGAGAAGTTCACAAAAATCTAACTATGAAAGATCAAAAGTTACACTAGGGTTTCATGGTATTCCTAAGAACAATAAAACTAGCCACTCATCTTTTGGAAATCAGCCATAGGTGTAGAAGATGAAGCCGTCGATCCCCGCGGAAAGATCACCGTCTTCAAAACCCTAATCTTCTCCTCCAAAAGTGCTCCAAAAGATGATAATTTTCGGCTGGTATAACCCCCTTCTATATTAGAAACCCTACACCCCGGAATTAGAAGTTATATTTGGACTTAAACTCTAATTTCCCTAAATTCCGGGCTGCTAACGTCATCGGAGCGATCGATCGGACTCAAATCCGATCCATCGGTCAAGTCGGACTGGGTCTGCCACGTCATCAGTTTCCTTATTCTTCAATTTCTACTAGGAATTCTGATTTGTAGTCAATTCTGAAGCTAATCTGTACGGAATCTGGGAAAGTCTTCAACAGGAAAGTTCTAGATCTGGAAGTTGTCTATCATCTACAAAATATTTCATAATATTCTAATTTATATAGAATATTTGGAGAATATTCTATTCAGCATCGACGGAGCAGCTTTCCAGTTTGTAAATCTTCATCTATTCTTCAAACTGTCATCATAACATCAGGAATCTCGCAATGTGTCCAACAACAACAATGTACATCTCTGAGTCTTCTACAATTTCCCAAAGTTTCAGAATATTTGGAGTTTCAGAGAATATCTGGCGAATATTTTCCCAATGGTCGACGAAGCTATATTTTTCTTCATTTTAGCCGAATTTCTTGTATTTCTTCTCAAATCCTACTTAAACCTGAAATCAAGCAACATGATATCAAATACACCTACTCTAGGCCTAACAAATGTAGTTTAAGGGGTTTAATTAGGAATAATTAGTGACTTATCAATATACAAACACATAAAATTTATATAGCACATATATATTAGGGGGATTAGGAGGCGGCACCATAAAATGTACTTATCCCTTTAAAAAAACACTAATCATAAGATTTGTTGCGTTAACACCATTTTAACCTACAAAAGATACATATTGCCCCCCCCCCCTCCCCCCTCACAACCAACATCGCTCTCCATCCCTTCACTCCGACTCCATTCTCCTCTTCCTCGATCGCGTCATCGTCGTCACCGCTCATCACTGTTGCCATCGTCGGGGCCGGATCTGCATGTCGTTGTCATCCCATTCGCTGCCACAACTCCGACGCATTCTCCTCTTCCTCGATCGGGTCACCGTTGTTGCCACCCATCACCGTCGTTGCGGCCGGATCTCCACGCCGTCGTCGCCGCCGCCTATCGCCGCTCATCACCCCAATCACTACCACAACTTCAACGCCATTCTTCTCTTTCTCGGAACCTCTCAGATCTATAGATCGTGTGCCTCTAGACCACCACGAGAGTTGTAGCACCGGCAACCGCCGAGGAGGAGGTGGACGCCCGGGCTGACGACTTCATCAAGAGTTCAAGAGGAGCTTCAGGAAGCGGCTGACAAAATCGACATTGAAAAGAGAAAAGTGAAAAGTGAAAAGAGAAAATTGAAACATACCTGTATCGAGTGATCGACTATTTCAGGATACACATTAGTATCGACCAGAAAGCTCCATGACATCTCTAGACCGGAGGCGCCACCCATTCCACCGTGCCGGCGATTCCAACTTGCGACCCTTGCAGACGTTGCATAAAAGAGAAAATAGAAAATAATAAACAGAAAAAAGAAAAGAGGAAAGAGAAATTAGAAAGATTTTTGTGCTAATGAGAGACCGTTGAAGGTGAGCAAGGGGTGGTCGGTAACAGTGCACGATGTCACACCCCGATCCAGAAAACCCATCTAGTTTGGGGTGTGAGGGTTCATAATATATTCAATCCATCTGTGGCGCATTATATAACAATTATCACAACTAAAATAAACAATTTATCTTAGGCTAAGACTATAATCTCCAATATTAAATCAAAAGGTACTGATACAATATTATCAAAACTCCTCAATAAGGGAAATTATACATTTATCATAATTCTCAAAGGATATTTATATACAAGACTGCCAACAGTACGTTAGAGCCTGCAGAAATCTCAAACGCCTCCAAAAGCTGATCCGTTGGGAGCTACGGAAGCGCTCGCGCCTGCACCTGCCAACGCAACCCGGGTAGGTGTGAACAACAATACTCAGTAGGGTTCTACTCTATGTCACACTAAAAAGAGGAAAATAACAACAGTATCGTTGTGTGAGGCCCGTTGGGTCTACCGTGGGACAAGATGTGAGGCCCGCTGGGTCTACCGAGGGACAAGATGCCTGCGCCTGGAGGGCGGGGCTGAGTCAGGTAGCCGGGTAAGCAATCCCACAACGCTTGGGTATGGTCCGGGGTTTGATATAAGTATATACTAAGCCCTTAATAGATACAACGCGTTTTAAAGCCGTGCTGGCAGTGATTCGCAGAAAAACTCCAGTGTTAAGCGTGCTTGGGCTGTAGTAGGTTTGGGAGGGGTGACCTCCCGGGAAGTCCGATCGATCGGTGTGTTGATCGATCGATCGGCTGCGGTGAGCCAAAAGCGGACAATATTGTGTCGGGTGGGGCCCTCGGGTGGATCCTGGTCGGACCGGGAGCCCGTGGGCCGGGGCTCAGTGGAGGGCCGGGGCGTTACAGTATGGTATCAGAGCCGGTTCCCAGCCGAAAATTGTGCCAGCGAGGACGCTAGGCCTCCAGGGGTGAATTGTGAGGCTCGATGGGTCTACCGAGGGACAAGATGTCTGCGCCTGGAGGGCGGGGCTGAGTCAGGTAGCCGGGTAAGCAATCCCACAACGCTTGGGTATGGTCCGGGGTTTGATATAAGTATATAGTAAGCCCTTAATAGATACAACGCGTTTTAATGCCGTGATGACAGTATATAAGTATATAGTAAGCCCTTAATAGACACAACGCGTTTTAAAGCCGTGTTGGCAGTGATCTGTCAGAAAACTCCAAGTTTAAGCGTGCTCGACCTGGAATAGTCACATGATGGGTGACCTATTGGGAAGTTTTTCTAGATTTCTGCAGTGAGCCAAAAGCGGACAATATTGTGTCGGGTAGGGCCCTTGGGTGGATCCTGGTCGGACCGGGAGCCCGTGGGCTGGGGCCCAGTGGAGGGCCAGGGTGTTACACGTTGCCCCGCCAAGTTTAAGGTATGCCAAGGATCCCATAACCCAATCGATGTCCCAAGGGCTCCCGACTTGAAACCTCTCTCTTGACCAAGTTACCAAGAGGCAGCGGAACAGAACCATGCGGGATCACCCTTACCCAAGCAGGATTACCACACTTGGGGACCACGTAAAGAACGCATCGACAACCATCCTTAGCACTTGGCCTTGGAGTAATGACACGACCTCTAAATATCAAACAGAATACATGCAACCTAATAAACAGTAACCTCGATAGCAAAAGATTGTAATAACAATTCGCCCTAAACCATGCTACCCAGCCTCAGTCCTAAGGCTAGATCCGAGCTATCGAGCTCTCGGATCGACGATCGACCCATCGCTCACGTCCTAAACTTTATGCTTTTAATGCAATCAAATGCATGCAATGCTCAGGTATAAATATAGAATTAAAAGTATGCAACAGTATGTCAAATAATATACAAGTCTGGGAGCAGCCTATAGCTCGCCAAAAGGGTGTACATGGCAATGGTGTTAGGAAAGTGAAAATATTTATTCTACACATCCCAAGGGGTGTAGCCCCCTTGGTTCACCCACATGCCACACACATGGCCTATGAAATATAATAGCATATAAATAATGAAAATCCCGATTAATAGAATTTAAAGCAAACGAACTACTACTAACTTCGAAAAATCATAATTTTCAATCTAACCGTCTGATTAACATGAAACTTGATATACCTACTCAGTGATAACAAAAAACTACTTAATTGCACTAATTAAACTGACTGCTCTGTTCTGCACAGCCTAGCCCTTTAATTCACAATAAATTGTACATAAATCCGACAATTGTGAAACAAGTTGGAATCGAAAGATAACTCAGAGATCTACAACTGTTATGTTGAAAATAAACTGAGATCATGCACGTAAAGCTCTATAATCAAGCTCAAACATAGCTGTTCTAATTAAAAACAGAAATCCAGAAATAAATCAAGGAAAAACTCACTGAAATACGGTTTAAATTCAACAAAAATCTAATCAAACTTCAAACAGATATTAATCATACCTAGGAGAACCATCTAGCATAGATTGATCAGCTATTTAAGCATTTAATTAGCTAAGAACACATAAACAAGTCCTAAGTGAAGAATCCTACCTAACTACACAAATCCTTGATTAATCCTCGATTAATCCGTGCTATGAAGGTGTAGATCTCCTACTCTCCATGCTGGCAACCCTCCCAAGCCTTTGGATCAAGTATCATTCATCAAATCTAAGGATTGGTGAAGGGAGAAGAAAAGAGGAAAAACAGAGTTGCTCGCGGGTTACTTATAGGCCCTAGTCCGATCGGTCACTCTCTGAGCGATCAATCGGACTAAGTTGGTTCACGTCCTTATCTGGACACGTCAGAGGCGGTACCGACCTTGAATCCGAATTATCACTCCAGGAGCGATCCATCGGTTTGGGCTGACAGTTGTCCCAAAGACAAGCTTCCTGATAAGTCACTAAATGTTCATGATTCAACCCCTTAACTTAGCTTTGTTATGCCTAGAGTAGTTGTATTTGATAGCTTGTTAGTTGATTTTAGGTTTAATCATGCTTAGAGAAGAAATGCAGGAAATTCAGCTAAAATGACTAAATAAACTGCTTCATCGACCGTCAATAATATATTCTCCAGATATTTTCCAAAGGTCCAAATATTCTGAAACTTTGGGATATTCTAGAAGCCATCAAGACGGACAAATTTCATGTTGGACACTTGGCGAGATTCCAGACAGATTAATACCCGTTTTGAAGATTATGAAGATAAATAGATGCTGGAAAACTGGTCCATCGACGTCCAGAAGAATATTCTCCAAATATTCCAGATAAGTAAAATCTTCGGGATCTGATAGAAGACCTTCTAATCTACAATGTTCGTGTTGAACACGTTTCCCAATTCCTTATTGATTGGACTCAGTTGCGCTCGGAACAGGCTGCCAAGATTAATTCAGGAAATTCGAGTTGCACTAGAGGTCCAACTTAACCCAAAACCTTAATTCCGGGAGTTAGCTTATAAAAAGAGCTTTTGTTGGCCAAAAATCAGAGCCCCCATAGAGAGAGAACAGAAGATTAAGGCTTCTAAAGACGGTGGAGATGCGGCGTGGATCCTTGGAGTTCTTCATCGAATCTATGGCTTCTATCTCTAAGATGAGTAGCTAAATCTTGTACTAGGGATCTCATGAAACTCTAATGTAGCCTTTTTGTATTTTTCTAGTTGAATCTTTTCTATGACATGATCATTTGAATTCAGTTTTAATGACAATAGAGTTGAAGGAACTTGGTTGTCATTTGACGTATTTTTACTCTTACACGATTGCGGTGCTTGAGTGTAAAGATTCTTAGGATGATTTTAATGTCGCTTTTGTGTGTACCTTTGAGATAGTCTATGCTAAGCAAAGATAGATTGTACTCAGGTTAAGTCCGAAGATAGTCTATGCTAAGTGAAGATAGACTATGCCGTAGGATAACATGAGCGTTTTTTTAGGGATTCATGCGAGCTTAAGAAGCCGTGATTTCATATGTCTAGATTAGAGAACAAGAGGATGCTAGAGAATACAGGAGGTGAAATTAGAGTGGATTGAATAATCCCTAAGTCTTTCTCATATTGATTCATCCTTATCCTTTTATTGCTTTCTTAGTTAGAATTAATTCCATAGTTAATCAAAATCCTTCTCTTTCGCCTTAGGATAGAAAGTTTGAGATTGATTTAAGTTCTTCTCTGTTGACAATATTTCCCTGTGGTTCGATCCCGTATTTCATCACTATTCTGCCCCATAGTTTAGTATTTTAAATAAGGGTTTATAAATTTTATTCTTGATTGAGTTTGCAACGTTTTTAACGACGTGTTTGTTCACGATCACTTCCGCAAGCCCGAGCTCTGATATTTCGATCCCAAGCTCGTCTAAGGTTCTAACAAACACATATATCGTTCAATTAGCTGTGTGTGCATTGCGCATGTGGTGTGTTGTCGCAGGCACTCAAAAATAAAACCAATACTCCTTAAGATAAATGTAGTAGTGCAAGTACGAGTCGATCCCACGAAGAGTGTTTAGTCTAGTTTTGTGCTTAGTGAACAAAGATGGGGGGTTTTAAACGTGAGGAAAATAGTAAAGAAATAATCTAAAGTGAAGAATTGAATTAAATCAAGAGAACATACCTTGGTCTGAGTCAACATTCACCATCAGAATCCAACAACTGATCATCGATGCAAGTATCAATCAATTCATACCATGAATATTCACCGTTCGAATCAAATTCGAATCTCTCCTCAATCATAGTTAATTAGAAACAAGCGATCCAATTAACCCTAACTACTAAACAACCTAAGACAAGCGCTGTAGATTTAATCTAGTAGTAGCGTTAAGAATAGGGAGATCGATGAAGCTAAACAACACAAGCACAAGCGGTTGCATTTAATCTAGTCGAATATTCTTCCTAAGATCTATTAATCTCTGAAACGCAATAAATCAATAGATCTCAGTTGCTTCGCAGATTAGAGGGATCAAACAAATACGGATTTGATATCCAACCTAGCAGTAGATCACCATGAATAATAAACTAGTAGGCCTCCTAGCAATTAGACAAGACAACCATGAATATTTAATCACAGAAGAAGAACCAATACTCAAGTATAAACTGAACAATAAAAATAGATTAGATCTCACAGTTTCATTGATTCCGAGGTTTCAGTCTCCTCAACCAAGGATCAAGATTTAGCCACGCAGGGCCATCGAAAACAATCCTCTAAAAGATTCCATAAAGCAAGAGAAAACCTAGGAAAAATATAAAAGAGTAGAAAAGGCAGCCAAAAGTGTCTAGGAAATTCCCCCTCAAACCCTAAAAAGAGTCCTATTTATAGCCTTAAGTATCCATCCTCGGATTAGATCAAAACCATTGATTTTTTTCACTGGGAAAGTAGGATCGATCCCACTATGGGTGTCGGATCGATCTCTTGTATCGATATCTTCAATTTCTGGCTACGCCCGAGTCCGATCGATCGGACTATAGGTGTCGGATCGATCGGACTCAGTAGGATGGATAGAGGGATCGATCGGACTATGCACAGCTGAAAAGTATGCATTATGTCAGGTTTCTGCATAGACGGATCGATCCTACTCTAGGTGTCGGATTGATCGGACTTTCCAGAATATTTACTGTTCTGCCATCTAGACTGCGCCATCGGTACTAAAATTGACGTAACTTTCTCTAGGAAACTCGGAATCACGAACCGTAAAATTTTCCAGAAACTAGACTTCAAAAGCTTTCCAACCATATATGGTCCATCATTTGGTTCTTCATAAGCAGGTACAGTTTAATCTTTAAAGTTGATTCATATACTCTTTTCAGCTTCTTTTCGAACTTAAGTACTTCAATTGCATCCTAAATCAAAATATAAGAATAATGAGTGTATTTAGGTACTAAATAAGCACATGAGACTAAATATTAAGAGAAAAAAATATAACATTATGCATCATCATCAGTATGTCACGCCCCGACCCAGAAAACCAATCCAGATCGGGGAGTGAACAACCTAAACCTGTTAAATCATCAATGGGCGCAAAAATTTCAACAGAGTCTCCTCTATATATATAACACAAGGAACCTATACAATTTCTCAATTCTCATAATAAATTTCAACATATTGGTCTTAAGGGCAGAAATTTAAATTTACACTACTTTAACTATTACAACCCCATTTAAACAATTATCTAGGTTGCAACCTCGATCAACACAATATCATAACCACACAATCTCGCCCTAGTCCTCCTACCCATACCTCGGTCCTAGAGCTAGATCCGAGCTACCCGAGCCTTCGGATCGGCGATCAAGCCCCATCGCCCGCACCTAGCCTTAATGCTTCTAATGCATACAACATGCATGAGCCTAATCAAACAGCTAGGCCTAGATGTCTCTACATGTCAATTCATCAATCACAAGTCCAACAAGGTACGACATTCACATATCCCAATCATGCATAATCATTTAACACATACAAGGGTACACCTTCGGCCCAATTAAATCTAAACATTCCCAAGGGGCGTCACTCCCTTGGTTAACCCACAAAGAAATAGAAACGGGCACACCGCCGGCCCTAAGCTTACATGATATAATGATACATAATTAAATAAAATCGCTAGAAATTATAAGAACTGAATAGAGGATGAACATATGGTTATGAAGAGTGGCAATGGTATTCAGCTCAAGGATAGTAGCGAAATTCGACACAAACTAATTTGAGAGTTTTCATCTGATCTATATTAAAACTGAAGTACATGAAAGCCAAGTGCCACCAAGGGCCAAATGCCCTACGATCATCCAAACCAAAGAAAAACCGAGATATCCGACGGGTATAGAAATCCAAAAGAAATCCAAACAGTAACCAGCAAATCCCAAAGAAATCCAAGCAAACTCATACTTCTCGAACAATCTATGGCCGCAGGGACTAGTGCACAGAATCCGGCAACGATCACTGGCTTAGCATGGATACATCCCAACCAGTAAATGAAACTATGCCTCTTGGTACACCATGGCAAGGAAGAGAAGGAGAGAGCACCAGACACCAGCCATGATCGCAAGGCAAACCAAGAGAGTGGAGAAGGGAACAAAGAACCCAATCCGAAATAAGGGAAACCCAAACACCTCTAGTAATCTAGTCCATCACACAACTCGAGCAAATCCATGGCAGCAAGAGGAGGCATGAGAAGGAAAACAGAGGAGGAAAAACAGAGGAGAAACAGAGGAAGATCTCAGTCATTCGCAAGTCTAGAACAGGGGAAGGAAGAGGATACCCAGCCGGAGTACATGCCGGAGTTGAAGAGAGCAAAGGATCCAACGAGGGGGAAAGGGAAGTAAATCTCCGAACCAACCAATGAAAACTCCATGGAAATCGGGGAAGGGGGTTGGAAGAGGATCTCAAACGTCTGGCAGATCAAGAGCAAGGAACAGAGAAGGAGCACAGAGGTGAAGATCTCTTCGAAAATCCAACAAACCAGCAAACGAGGACTCAAATCTCAACAAAAACCACCATTAATTTAGATTTAAGCAATGGCAAAGCAAGGGAAGAAGACAGACATCCACAGAGAAGTCACGGAAGCATCAGAGCATCATCATCCTAGGCTAGCATGCTTCCAATCAAGTCCTAGAGGCCTAACCAAAGGTTAGGGTAGGAATCCCTACCTCTGGGCGTCAAGGTCGTGTCCTTCCTCTTCTTCTCCGTCCACGGTAGTCGTCGCCGCCTCCAAGCTCTCCGCTCTCTCGTTCCTCTCCAGCCGCGATTGTCATTACCGTCACCGCCCTCTTCCAAGACCTCCATCGCTGAGCTCTCCCCTCTCTCCGATCGAGTCGCCGCCGCCTCTCCCCAGCCGTCACGGTCTCTCCCTGTCCTCAGCCGTCGCGTCGTGACCCAGACAAGTTCTCGCGGGAGGGGTGAACAGTAGGGCTGGGTCTTAAGTACTCGGGTTACTTAAGTCCACGGCCATTCGATCATCATCAAGTTGATCACAGCCGTTCAGATCTAGATCTACTTGATCAAACTCTGATCTTCAGATCCAGAGCACTACTATGGGTCTACTCAAGCACATACATCATTATAAGACTGTGTGTGCACTACGCGTGTGTGAAACCAACCCACATGGCGTAATTTACCAAAATTGCCCCTGGGGTCGCAAAGAGGCAATGCGATCAGCCGATCGTGCTTGACGTGGAAACAAGCTAAGAAGGGATCGGCCCTCGATCGACGCGGTCGAGCCGGGTCGGAGGATCGGGTCCTCACAACGCAGGTGTGAAACCAACCACAAAGGTGCAATTTATCAAATTGCATTTGGGATCCAAAATCAATAATGCGATCAGACAGATCGCGCTCGACGCGGAAACAGGCCAACAGAGCACGGCCCTGACCTACGCGGTCGAGCCAGGTTAGAGGAGTGGGTTCTCCCACACGACCTCTCCGGGTTGTTCGTAGCGCTCGTGTCGATGGTAACACCCTTCGTGGCCTCCACAGGCTCCAACTGGGTCAACCGCTCGAACCCTGAAGCATGGCTCGTGCTCCGCCCGGGCGACGGGACCTGGAATTAGACTCGAGCTCGTTGCGGAGGCGGTGGGAGAAAAGGCAGTGGCGGCAGTAGAAGAGGCAGCATGCATCCATACTGAGATCGATGGCGGCGGTGAGGGCGATGAAGGCCACGACGTCCTCGCGCACCCAACATGCTGCATGGCGACCTACACCGTGGGCCAGCTGCTCTACCTCTCACCCACTACAGTCGATGATTTTGTGAAGCCCCGGTAGTCTGCGTAGGCCCAGTTTGCGTAGTCTCCACAAGGGGAGAGGGAAGGGGACGATAGGAGGGCGAGAGAGTCCCGACTCGTGAAGGTCCAACCGGGCCGGGCAACGCGAACCGGAACCTAACTAAATGCGGAAAAGTTTTGGCGAGGGTTCCCTCTAACTTACTAGTTTCCCTAAATAATTCATAGGCACCCTTATTAAAACGATAATCACAAACCTCAAATGATATAATAAAGATATAATTCAAAACCACAAAAGGGTTAAAGTTTATACATCATACTCCCGTAGGAGACTAACTAAACAAAAACGGTACAAACAGCGATCACCGCTCCTCAAGCACCGCCAGACGCCGCCGCGCCACCAAACACCTGCTCGGTAGGGGCTACTGAAGAAGGGCTAACGCCTGCACCTGCAAAACGCAGCCCGGGTCGGAGTGAGCAATTAAGCTCAGTAGGGTTCTAGGCTACGACACAGAAAGGAGAGAACACAATAGTTTCGCACTCAAGTAAGCCTAGGTGTATACAGGGGCCCTATAACCCCATCGTGTGTCCTTGAATACAGGAAACAAACACTGATATGCGGGAAACGACACCGCTGAGTAGGCACGCCCTCTACTCAAGACTCATAGAACACTGGACACCGGCTACAGCTCAGAATCGGCTCGAAACCGACACAACCTCTAAATCATCAATCAACATGTATTCAGTCATCTAAGCCAATCACCAATATCGACTGAATACTACCATCCGATCCTGGACTACGCTACCCGCCACGGTCCTACAGCTAGATCCGAGCTACCCGAAAGCCTCGGATCAGTGATCAACCCATCACCCATGCCCTATCTTTATGCATCTAATGCAAACAAAGCCATGTATGATCATACACATAGATAACAATTCATGCATGCAACAATATGCCAATTATTACAAGGGCCAGGCGCATCACACAGCTCGCCAAGGGGTGAACATGGCAAGGGTCTAGATAAAATGCATATTTTATTCTACATATCCCAAGGGGCGCAACCCCCTTTGTTCAATCAAATGCCAAGTACAGGGCCTACGCGGATATAATAACATTATTATAAAAGCGATAACGAACAACTCAAGTTATCCAATTAGAGCAAATGATCTACTAACTCTGGAAAATCATAATTATCAATCTAACCATTCGATTGATGCGAAACGTGATATACGCACTCAACGGCACACCCCGAATTACATACCCAAAAATCGGATCGATCAAATAAAAGTAAATTAATGAAAACCTGTAATTTCGGTTAAATCTCAGATCTGATAAACCCAATAAAAGCCTTTTAAAAATAACTTGGATTTAAACCAAACTTTGCAGATCTCTTTCAAAGATCATCGAGATTATCTCAGTCAAAAATCAACTTAATTAAATAATTAAAAACTACTTAATTACACAAATCAAGCTAACTGTCATGTTTCAGCACAAACAGTCCGTTTAATTCCCCAGAAATTGTGCATAGCTCCAAAAATCATGCAACTGGTTGGAAATGAAAGCTAACTCACGGATCTAAAACTTTCAGTCAAACACCAACTCGTATCATGTATATATAGCTCGGAAATCACATTAGAACACCACTGTTCTAATTAAACCAAAAAAGCCAAAAATAACATAATGAAATCTTGCTTAAATCCACATCAAATCCAAACCAAATCCTACCAAACTTTAATCAGGTGATAAACAAGCTATAAAGCATCAGCTAGCATAGTTTAATTGAAGAATAATCAATTAAACAACACACAAACACCTAATCTAAGGATTAATGAAGAAACGTACCAAACTACACTAATCCACGTTTGATTCTCAATCAAACCGTCCAAGGAGGGTGTAGATCTCTTCCTCCAACTTCTGACAAGCCTTCCTAGCCGCTGAATCAAGCTCCAAATGAGAATTTCGAAGGTAGGAGGAGAGGAGATGAAAAAACGGAAAAACAGAGGAGGTCTCGGGTTACTTATAAGGCTCGAGTCCGAGCGATCGGTCCTAGGACCGATCGGTCGGACTGGGCCAGAGTAAGTCGGTTCGTGTCCTTGTCCAGACACGTCAGCCGCGCCCTTATCCAGACAACCGACACAGGTCTGATCGATCGCTCCCAGGAGCGACCGATCGCACACGGGCCGTTAGCTGTCTTAAAGACAAGCTTTCACACGCCCGAGCTTGGATCCTCAGATCCCAAGCTCATCTAGGGTTCTAGCAAACATGGAAATCAAACAAAAGGGGTTGTGTGTGCACCATGCGGGTGTGAAATAAACCGACAAGACGCAATTTATCAAATTGCTCTTGCGGTCCACAACGAGCTACGGGCCCGTCCTAAATGGTCGACCCAGGAGGAGAGGGGCATGTCTTCACAGAGGGGGAGAAGGAGGGGGATGATAGGAGGGCGAGAGGGACGGGGAGGAGAGGGGGAGAGCGACAGGCGTCATGTCACACCCCAACCCAGAAAACCCATCCAGATCGAAGCGTGAGCCACCTAAACATATTTACATCATCAATTGGCGCACAAGTATATAACTGCTACGAATTTAAATAATTTAATCATCAAGTCCGTAAAAATTTTGGCAGAATCTCCTTTATAATTATAACACATGAAACCTGTACATTTTACAATTTTACAACTTCAACTTGAATAATGACAACATTGCAAACAACTAATTATTACATTTCTCAAATGTCTACATTAAAAAATATTACAACAATTCTCAGATACAACTGAATTAATTATTATACAATTATGTTCTCGAATACATCATGTCATACATCGATTTGTACATCATTGATTAAAACTATAAATTATCTGTAGAAGAAACTCCTCGAAACTCCAAGTCCTCGATCACCTCGGAATATAGCGCCATCTTCTAGGAGAACACCTGAAAGAAGGAATTGCCTAGACCTGCATCGCCGATGCAGCCCAGGCAGGGTGAGCAACAATGCCCAGTAGGGTTCTACTCTACGTCGCATAGAAAGGAAGGGAAACTGCAACTGTGTCGTCCTCCGCCTAAGCTTAAGGTATGTCAAGGGCCTGATCGCTCGCAAGCGTCGTCGTTAAAACGTTGCTAACCTCAATCAAATCTTAAATTTATATCCTTGTTCAATCACTAATACTACTAAGTAGACTAGTGGTGAAATCCGGAGTCGAACCACAGGGAATTACTAGGAAAATCAAAACAAGTTATCAAAACTCTAAATCTAAACCAAACACTTCAATGATAGATTGATCTAACTGAAACTATCTAATAAAGCAAAAGAAAATATTAAGGTTTTAATCAGAGGGAAAAGATGTCTTAGGAAATACACAATCCACCCTAGTTTCACCCTTAATCTTCCATAGTTGTTATCTTGATCACTTCTCTAAGTATTATGGATACTATGGCTACAAGCTCACACGAATCCCTAAAAGAAGGTTTTATGTTCCCTACGGCATAACCTATCTTTGTTTGGCATAAATCATCTTTGGTCCTACCATTATCTTAAGTTATTCTACTCCTAATGACCTTAGCATGACTTATCTTCACGTAGCATAGATTATCTCAAAGGTAAATCACAAATCACATGCAAATTATCTCATGAATCTCTACACTCAAGTACAACAATCATGTAGGACTAAGAATACATCAACGGAACTCTGTTCCTTCAACTCTATAATCATTAAAATCATATTCATGAGATTATACGTAGAGAAGTTCACAAAAATCCAACTAAGAAAGATCAAAGGTTACACTAGGGTTTCATGGTATTCCTAAGAACAAGAAAACTAGCCACTCATCTCTTGGAAATCAGCCATAGGTGTAGAGGATGAAGCCATTGATCCCCGCGGAAAGATCACCGTCTTCAAAACCCTAACCTTCTCCTCCAAAAGTGCTCCAAAAGATGATAATTTTCGGCTGGAATAACCCCCTTATATATTAGAAACCCTCAACCCCGGAATTAGGAGTTATATTTGGACTTAAACTCTAATTTCCCTAAATTCCGGGTTGCTGACGTCATCGGAGCTATCGATCGGACTCAAACCGATCGATCGGACTTCCCAGTTTGACTGGGTTAATAACTGCCACGTCATCAGCTTCCTTATTCTTCAACTTCTACTCAAACTCTAACTTGGAGTCAATTCTGGAGCCAATCTATACGGAATCTGAGCTGATCTTCAACATGAGAGTTATAGATCTGGAAGTCTTCTATCATCTCCAAATTATTTCATAATATTCTGATTAATGTAGAATATTTGGAGAATATTCTTTTGAGCTTCGACGGTGCAGCTTTCCAGCTTATGTATCTTCATGTATTCTTCAAATCTGCTATCACACCATCAGGAATCTCGCAAAGTGTCCAACATGAATATTGTAGATCTCCGAGTCTTCTACATTTTTCCAAAGTTTCAGAATATTTGGAGTTTCATAGAATATCTGGCGAATATTTTCCCAATGGTCGACGAAGCTATATTTTTCTTCATTTTAGCCGAATTTCTTGTATTTCTTCTCAAATCCTACTTAAACCTGAAATCAAGCAATATGATATCAAATACACCTACTCTAGGCCTAACAAATGTAGTTTAAGGGGTTTAATTAGGAATAATTAGTGACTTATCAGGGCCTCATGACCCCGTCAATTCCCGAAGCTCCTGTCCAGGTCCCACCCTCACCCAAGAACAGACGAGAGGAAACAAAGACTGCAGGCTCATGTCAAGGTACCACCCTGCCCAGTCATACCATCCCTCACGGGGACACAGATGTCAGGGACATCGACAAGCATCCTTACCGCTTGGCCTTGGAGACCCGACACGACCTCTACACCTCAAATACAAGAATAATGCATAGTCGACTATAACAATTACCTCAAATGTTAGCAATTATGATCATTCGATGACAATCACGTCCTAATCCTCAACTACTCAAACCCCAGCCCTAGGGCTAGATCCGGGCTACCCGAGAACCCCGGATCGGCGATTGAACCCATCGCCTACCACCTAGCTTGAATGCCTCTAATGCAACCATCATGCATGAGGTTATTCAAACAACTAGGCCTAGGTGTCTCTACATGCCATATCATCAAACAATCATCTGGCATAATGAAATAACAAGCTAACAAGATAAAGAAATAAACATTTATGCATAAAGCCACCACATATACTACAAGACACCCATCAATTAAACATACACTCGTGTATAATTATCCAAACCATGCATAATATCCTTGAACAAACAAGGGCACACCTTCGGCCCATTTAATTATCTAAACATTCCAAGGGCATGACTCCCTTGGTTCAACCACAAAAGAAATAGGAACATGCACATTGTCGGCCCTAGGCATAAGCACGATACAAGATACAAGATACAAGAGTATATAATTGACATAATCGAAAAACACTAATCCGACATCCACTTCAAAGGGAGGGAAGCTATTTGGCGGAATGCTAAGATTGAAGCCAGAACCTCCAACTCAATTCTAATAAACTTTGCTCCATTTATATATTACATATATATATATAAGTAAAACATGCTTTGTAGATTAATGGCTAGAAAAGATAACTTTCCATAAATAAAACCTAGGACTACACATGCATAAATCCGTCGAAATTCCTCTAGAATTAGTGTGCATGCTATCTAGCATCCCTACTAATCTTATGCGAGAAGACAAAGTAGCTAAAGAGAAGAACACCCAATTTTCAGCCAAAATTCTAAGCTTTTATAAAAAGTCCAGTTTCGTCGCAAATTAGGGAATAATTCACTGTAATTTATAGGAAAATCTGAAAATTACGAAATCAGTGGCAATGGAAAATAGATTAGAAGATCAATGACCTTCACGATGAATGCTTCATGAGATTCCTCACGGAATAGCACCAGCTTCGGGAAGAAGCTGGTTGGGTGCTCAGGACAGGGGCCGAAACCAAAATCCGGGAAGAACTTTGATCAAAGCTTGATCAAAGCATCACAAGGTATGATTGAATTTGTTTGAGATGGAATCTAAGCTCAAGGAAACATCGCAGAGGAGAGGAATCCAAGCAGTAGCTAAAAGCCTCAACAAGACAACCCCACTCCACCCTCTGCCTGGTTGCTGATCCTCGGCTCTCCTGCCGAGCAGCAACTTGAACAGAGAACGATGGCCTTCGAGGCAAAGCCAAATCAAAACGCAATAGGCTCGGAGAACAACCGGGAAGAGAGGATGGAGAAGGACTCCGGCTTCCGACAACCGAAGAACAGGGAAAGCAGAGAGGAACGCAAAGGAGAAACACCAGTAGAAAATCAATAAAATGCAACATCTCCAAACAACCCACGGTAGCAAGAAGAGGAAGAAGAAATATCACCAAAGGCCATGAGAGAACAGAAGCCCAAACACCAGCCAAGCTACGGATGAACAGAGCAAAAGTAACAATTCCACGCTAAGGCCTTAAAACCCGGCAAAAACCAGAGAAAAAGCGAAGCAATCTCATCACAATGCACCACCAATCCTTAGTTCCAAACAATAGCAACATAGAGAAGAGGAGGTTGCATGATCCTAGGCTAGCATACATTCCAACGAACAACTTGCAGAGGAAACCACGAAAGCAACAAGGAAGAAATCCAGAAAAAAACCAAGCCATCATGCATCCAAGCAAACCTACTCTAGTCTAGTAGAGTCTAATCAAAAGATTAGATCAGAAGCCCTACCTCTGGATCACGCGAAACCTCCTTCTCCGGTCGTCGACGTCGTCGCCGTCGGTCTCCTCTAATCATGCCCGTCATCTCTCTCTTCCAACCGCGGTTGTCGTGATCACCGCCTTCGAAGGAAGGAGTCTAGTCGCCAAGTCCCCATCTCTCCGATCGTAGTCGTCGCCATCGGCATTGCCTCTCTCCCTCCCTCTCTCTTTCCGCGAGATCGGGCCGCCGCTCTCTCGCTCTCTCTCTCTCGGAATGGATCGCCGCTGATGCTCTCACGAGAGAAGGTTAAGTGGAGGCTTAAGTACTAACGGCTTAAGATTAGATCCTGGCCGTCCGATCGGCCAGATCTGATCCCGTAAGCTCAAACCTTGATCTAATCAAGATCCTCCGATCTAGGATTCCCTTGATGATCTAATCTAGCACATACATCACCACATGACCGTGTGTGCACAATGCGTGTGTGAAACCAACTCCGCCAAGGGTAATTTACCAAATTAACTCCGGAGTCGCAACAATCAAAAAAGATCGCGAAGCAAGGCCAATCGAGCCCAACCAACCAAGCCAAGCCCTCGACCTAACGCGGTCGGACTGGATTGGAGGAATGGGTCCTCACAACCTATCACCCTTAAAGGAATTTCGTCCCGAAATTCGATAAGAGTAGGGCTGGAAACAACAACAAAAACAAAACACACCTGCACAAGACAAGAAGGGTTAGCAAGCTCGCAAACCGAGCAACCACATAAGGCACCGGGCATCAACGCCCGCAACACAAACCACTGGGCACCAACGCCCACACAAGACAGAGAAACATCTCGGGGTGAGAACCACTTGGGCCAAACTGCACATGCGCCTCCAGCGCTCCCAAGTTATCCCTACAACACCTCTGTACCTCAAAAGGCTAACTTTGACGGAACCATCCTGTCTCTCGAGATTGGTCTCTCCTGCCAATCATCTGAACTGACTGCCCTCTTATGCAATGTATATGGCCCAAGCTCGAATCATCACGTCTGATAACGCATGATGTAACTGAACAAACGTTTCATCGGCAACTCTGCTGCCAAAACTGACTGGATCTTTGCGTCGTATCATCCGGAAGGACACCATGTCCCCAATGTGCGTCCCCAACAGTCATTGCCTCTGAGCTGTCATAAATCTTTGTCTGATCTGCACAACTCTTCTGGCGACTCGGAGTCATCAGAAGTCTTTAATCTGGTCTGCGCCAACTCTCTAAACAAAAAAATTGGATGACGGTATCTTGATTAGTAACGAAATCTCTGCAAGGTCTGCCTAACATGTAGAAAGACGACGTGAGAAGCCGTACCCTGCCTCAAACTGTGCAAGGCCGGTGCTGAGCTGTCAACTGCTTTAGTAGGCGAAACCCACCCTGGGGTATGATCTTGTCGATACTCTGCCTCCACCTCCTAACATGTGAGGTAAAGAGGAAAGAACTCTACATCTTGTGCCACCTATGCTGACGATGGAGCCGATGTTACTTCCTCATGCCTCTGGGATGAACAACATCAAGGAAAGAGTGAGCATCACATAAGATGTCCTCGCGCAACTCTGAAATTGCTACTCGGCCTCTGGAGCACAACCGACTGTCTACTAATGCCGTCAGGAAATCTGTAGGCTCAATGTCGTTGTCACCTCACGTCGTCATGGCTCTGGCGCAAACTATCAGGGTAGAGCTGCCTGATGATGTCTGGAATGATGGGTGATGTCTTGACAACTTCTGTTGAGTAATTGGAAGAACCGCGCGAACTGTCGTACTATACCATGAATGGTAGGTCAGTCTGAATTGACGACTGCTGGAGTAGACGGACTCCAGCAAAGGGACATACTCCTCCTAGCTGCCTGCTATATCAATGACACGTGTCATATATGCGTCTTCCAATATCTGGATCGTCCTTTCCGAGTCTTCCGCAATCTGGTGATAATCGCCATAGTATGCTTCCGTTTTTTATCTGATACTAAAAGGGTTGCAACGAATCTGCTGTCCACTGATACTCCGCCTTCACTTCTGACAGGTGAAGCAGTGAGGATGAGCTCTACATCTCACGCTGATGACGGTCGCGATATACCACCATGCCTCCGAAGTGGCCAACAAGGGAAATGAGCAGGACACTTGAACGCCATCATTGCACAACTCTGGAACTGAGGCTCGGTCTCTGAAACGCAACCTACTGCTTGCTGACGCTATCTGGCTCTCCTTCACAAGCTTCAATCTAGGCGTGAACCTCCGTAAGATTCGTGTCATCGCTTCACATCACCATCACTCTAGACTGAAATGCTGACATCCTCTGAGTGGTAAGGAGTGTTGTCCGAACTGGATAACTGCCTCCATTTCCTCCACTAACGGGTCATCATTGCCACTAAAGCTGCTCTAATCACTCTGACCCATTTGCTCGATGTAACATCTACGGCACTGGCCTAAATTGAAAGGTGAAATACCCGAAAGGTCGGCACCTTTCTAGCAATTACCAATTGCTATCACCCTTAAAGGCACTGACGTAGTGACTTTAAGACAAGAGCTCCGGTCTCCTGGTCAATCTGGTCAACAGTCTCGCGGTCCTGAAGATGCTCCTGTCAAATCTCGAGTACCGTCTTCGATCTCTGCCGTCACATATCTGCTTCAAGCTCAGTTGGATCAACTAATTTGTCTGCCGCTGACGCAATTCGTATCTCGTACTGAAAGCTATCCTCGGGATGTAACAATCTTGAATCTTTATCTGATAGTAGCTGGTGTGAAGTCTGACCTACGAGAAGGTCGACAAATCTTTGAGCTGACGAGTATCTCGACGATGCACTGCAACGGGCACGTACTCCTCGGAGGACGGAAGGTTCGGGGGTAGCCTGCTGATGTGACTGCTGAAACTATTGAGACAGCGGAAACTGTTGCACGCGGTCCAGCTGCTCACGGTCCGGAAGAGCGAACACACGTCCTGGACGGTCGCCTCTACCCCAAATACAGCCCGGCCTACTTGGCACTAAGGTCTCTGCGACGCGTTCACTTAAGACACTGGTTGAATTACCCTGAACGAATCTCGAGTCCAAATTCGGCAATCCCGCGAAGGCGGAATATCCTGAAAGCTCCTCAAAAGGACAGCTGCACAAACAACAATACGAGAGAAAAACCTGCTCTCCCGAGCACCCTCAAAACAAAAGGGGGAGGAGTTCACCACAGACTGGTGAACAGCCCCAGCTCTCGATAACCAGAAGATGCGCCAACCCGTGACCTTCAACGAGAGCAAAACAATACCGTCAGGTGTACCCACAACACCTTCCCACGGCCAACAAACACAACTCGGTGTACGACCAACTAGCGCAAACCGAGGAAGCCGTCGAACCCCAATGTGTCTCACACGTGGGCGACGGACACCTAGGGGTCTACTACCTCTAGCAAATGCCTCGACAAGAGCAACCAACACAAGCTCTTGTCCCAAAATCGGTGGCTACTCCCAAAGGCCCACCTGACTCCAGTCCCAAGCCAACACAGCTGCACGGGGACGAGTCACAAGGGGGAAAACACCTAGCGCCACAAAAAAAACCACGAGCCGCAAAATACCCTGAAAGCTGAAGGCTGAAGCTGAAAGCTGGAGGAAGGCGGCTCCGAAACGGGCTACTGCTGAAGGTGCTCTCTGCCAAGAAGTGCGTGAAACTCTGGCAAGACTGGTCGCTGCCTCGTCTCCGGCAAGGCTCTATCTGGAATCTGAATTCCCACGTCTGCCACAGGTACCTGCCCCAGCTGAGGCATCAACCCACTACTCTGCTCCACACCGTGCGTCACGCCCGACTACTCTTTGGTAAGCGTCTCGCGCCCCTCGCAACCAGCACCGTCGACAGAAAGGCTCCTGCCGGCTAGCACTCAAGCACCCTGTGGGTTCCCTCTCAGTCTGGCGGTCCAGGCTATCTTTCAAAGGACGGGTAGCAAGTAGATGCAATGATGTTCAGCTGACTGACTTTGTAGAGAGTGAGTTTCTTGGAGAGCAGGTGAGGCCTTTCATCCTTTCCCTCGAATCCTTAATTTATGTATGTTCTTGTTCTTTCTGAATGTATATGATAGTTCTCCACACTGTTCCTTTAATCAGTCTGCTCTATACATTTGTAATTCCACCAGTCGCTTCTGACATTCAATAGAACACGTAATCTTGTGTTTGCTATGCTCCATCAGATATGATTAAGTGATTCTTTTTTTGTATCTTGAATGATTTCTTGACTTTCCTGTCCATCCCGGTTGAAGCTACACTGAAGATCTCTGAATACGTTGCTCAGCTGAAAAGGGTGGGCGTAGGACATGGTAATTTTGTTTTCTCGACGTTATTTCTCTCTTAGATCGAGCCTTTTTTTCACCTTTGAATGCTAATCTAAATGCTTGGACTGCAAATTTCCAAGCTAGTAGTTCTTTTGCATTGGGTTGGGTTGCATGGTAATTAATGAGTCTGAGTAGAGCCATCATGCAAGCTAGGATTTCAGGTATGTTAATAAGGGATGGATTGTATTTGGCTGTTTTCTTCTGCTAATTGAATCTCCCTCGTTTTTTCTCCTCCCTTTATTTTCCTCCAGGCGTGTGGTGAGCGTTCATCAGCCACGCGCTGCTACAGTACAGTAACAGTGGCCTTTGTTTGTTCTCATGGTCGTCAAATCTCTGTTTTCTTCAAGATATCATCATAGCCGTGGTTGTTCTAAGCTCAAAATTAATTTAAAATGTAAGAGAAATGGATTACATGATATCAAATGACTCATTTTTATTATTATTAATGAACTTAATGGCATTGTTTTTTATTAAAACTAGTGCGGGGCTTGTGCTTCTAACATGATTTTTAACATGATTTTTCAGTTATGTGTTGGGAGCTTTCCATTCTTGGATTGAATACATCCATCATGAAATGTAATCTTATTTATTTTCGTTGGCTTTTATAAGGTTGATTATTTGATAACTCTACGATCTTATTTATAACCCTTTCAAATATAAAACATAGTACAAATTATATGATACTAAAACATATTTGTGGTAAAATAAATTTCCTAAACGACAAATCCCTGTAAAAAGTACATGTCAAGTCTACCACACTTGCCATTTATCCCCTCTCAAGCTCTCTTTTTTACCAAATCCATTATCAAATTTCCAAATAATAAACGTAAAGATAAGATCCTGCAAGATAATAATGCCAAGCCAGCTAGCAAACATGTGCTCAGACTTCTGGACAGCAGATATTTTTGCTAATTTTCCACAAACCAAAAGATTCCTCTTTTCTTAATCCGAGCCACGAGCCCTCCACACGCACACCTCCACCTACTCAATCCCCACCGTCCAGGTGTCTCCATCCCTTGCCTCCACGTTACCGATACCTGCCATCCACACGCATATCCTCACTCCTCAATCACCACGGTCCAGGTGTCGTCATCCCGCGCCTCCACCTTCCCAGAAACCTAGCCTCCAGACTCCTCTATATCAAGCCCTCTCCACCACCACCCAATCCAATCGCCATTCCCATTCCTCTACCAATCTCCGACTAGCTTTCTCTATCTAGAATTCCATAACCATGCTTCTCCGGGCGTCCCCTTCGATTTCTCTCCGGGGTGATGGCCCTCTCCTCGGGGCTCTGGCGGGGAACACCTCCTCCTCCTCCGTGCTGAGGATGCCGATGAAACGGGGAGTGGTGATGATGGCGGCAGCGGGGGGTGCGGGCGGCCAGCCCATGACCGGAGTGGTGTTCGCGCCTTTCGAGGAGGTCAAGCAGGAGCTGGCGCTCGTCCCGACCATGCCGGGCCAGTCCATTGCCCGCCAGAAGTACGCGGACAACTGCGAGGCCGCCATCAACGAGCAGATCAAGTGCGTTTTCGTGACCTTTTTACTCTCTTTGTTGATTTTTTATTCTGGTTTCTTTTGGGTTTCATACTTTTGCAGATGGGTTTCGAGTTCGATGCTAAAAGAAGTGGAATGAGTTCTTTTATGGGGATTAGAGTAGATGTTCTTTGGAAACAGGGGTCTTTTGGTTCTTTTTTGGCTTTGGAAACGTTGGCTCCCTTTAGTCCAGCCCTAGTTTTGGTTCTAGTTCACATATTTTGGTTCCTCTGCTTTGCGGATAAGTGGATCTTGGGTTTCTGGGAGAAAATTAGGTGGTTCTTCGAAAAGTTCATGTTATCTTAGAAGATAGAGGGATCTTGATTCAAGAAAACAGAAGATTCTGACTTTTGCTCTGCTTTCTGTCATTTTTTAGGATTTTATTCCTATTTGTCTGATCTTTTTAGGAAGTCTTTTGTGGGTAATGCTGTCTTTTTGAGCGATACTTTCTACATGTAATGATAATTTATGATGTTTGTGAGTTCTTTTCATGGTTTAGTACTAATCTAAGGGTTCTTGGTCTTGGCTTTGTACCTGCAGTGTTGAGTACAACGTCTCGTATGTGTACCATGCCCTGTTTGCGTACTTCGACCGGGACAATGTTGCTCTGAGAGGTCTGGCAAAGTAAGTCTCAGCTGAAACTTCACCTGCTCGTCTTTCTTTTAGACTTGGTTAATTGTGTTGAGATTTATAGTGGTTTTCGTGGGTTTTAGGTTCTTCAAGGAATCGAGCGAAGAGGAACGCGAACACGCTGAGAAGTTCATGGAGTACCAGGTTTTTTGTCTATTTTTTGATGGAGTCTTATAGTGGCAGGGTTCTTTTTTTGTCATGTAATCAGTTGGTCATGTTGTGTTTTTATGATTAGAACAAACGTGGAGGAAAGGTGATACTCCAATCCATTCTGATGCCGCTGAGTGAGTTTGATCATTCCGTGAAAGGAGATGCACTGTATGGTAAGCGTTTATATGGTTCTCTAGCAGTTCTTCCTATCTGATGCATGTGCATGTAAATGAAATCATGTTTATCTCCTAAAAAATTTCTTAATTGACAAGAAAGAGGGAGGTAAAGTTGTGTTTATAATAGATTTAACCCTTATAAAATATTTACCTGAAATAGAATTCTAATCGATGCTAAAGTAGGTGTATTGGGGTGAGAAAATTTTGATGTAGATGTGGATTTCTTGGAATAAAGGGTGAGATTTAGCGAGATATACAAATCCTTTGTTATAAAACTTTCGTAAGATAGCAAATATTTTTATATGTCTTGCTAAATAGATGATTATGCTGGAGCCAGCTCATTAGTCGGTATGCCCATTTATTAGTTGAAACTGATGATGAGTGATGACAACTTGATGTTATTTTTGTTGTCTCTGGATTTAATGTATAAACACTAGAAGACAGTCTTTAATTATTGCTTTTCATTTCATTATTTCAGTTGTTTTGATATAAGAATCAGCTCAGTCATCAATTTCATTTGAACGAACTTTATTATTTCCTTATTCCCCTTTGTTGGTAGTTAAATCTTTTTCATAACACTTGTGCTGTTATTTTTTGGTTCAGCTATGGAGCTGTCTCTGGCTCTTGAGAAGGTGACCAATGAGAAGCTTCTGAACTTGCACAGTGTGAGTTACTTGTATCCAAACTAGGGTTTTCTTTATGGTCACTTTTTCTGAGAGTATTATTTTCGGACTGAATATGATGTATTTTCTCATCGAGTAACAGGTAGCAAGTACATGCAATGATGTTCAGCTGATAGACTTTGTGGAGAGTGAGTTTCTTGGAGAGCAGGTGAGGCCTTTCATCCTTTTCTCTGTTTTGTGTATTTTCTTATTCTCCTCGAATACATACGATGGTTCTCGACACTGTTCCTTTAATCGGCCAAGTCTATACGTTAGTATTCCCAACAATTAATTCGGACCATTCAATATAACATGTTAATTTGTGTTCGTTATGTTCCATATGGATGACCATCAGCAGAATTGTTTATTTACCTTGTTGCAACTTGCAAATGATTCAGTGATACTTTGTTTTTACTGATTACTTGACAATCAGGTGAATTTTCAGTTTTATTGCGGTAGCGAGCATCTTAAATTTTTTCTTGATTTACC
The DNA here is from genome assembly GCA_963920575.1 of Narthecium ossifragum. Lineage (NCBI taxonomy): Eukaryota > Viridiplantae > Streptophyta > Magnoliopsida > Dioscoreales > Nartheciaceae > Narthecium > Narthecium ossifragum. The sequence goes on along the minus strand of OY986971.1, from coordinate 9,961,577 downwards.
TTTCCATCCAGGTTGAAGCTATAAAGAAGATCTCCGAATATGTTGCTCAGCTAAGAAGGGTGGGAAAAGGACATGGTAAGTTCTTATTGACTCGATATCTCCCTCGGATCAACTATTTGCACCTTTCAATGCCAATCTAAATATCTTCCTCTGTAAATTTCCAGGTGTTTGGCATTTCGATCAGATGCTTCTGCACGAAGAGGATGCTGCTTGAGGAGATCAAGGATGAGCTGTCGTCTGTTTGGCATTTCGATCAGTTGTAGTGGGTTGTTAGGTAGTTTTGAGGGATCCTCTTTGCTGATTAGCACTATGCTGTAATTGATTTTCTTATCATCGTAGTAAGAACTCTGAAAACTTGATCAGCAACTTTTGTGGAATCTAAAGTCATATAATTCTGCTTTCTTGAGAGCCATATAACAATCACCATTATCTGCTTTGTTCTCCAGTCCCCCAAACGGATGTCTTCACCATAAATCTGTTGTCGATCTGCGGTCACCTGGATATCCAGCACAATCAGTATCTGTGTATGCAGTGATAGAATTGTGTCCATTCTTACGCATCCATAAACCTCTTCCTGGTGAACTTTTTAGATATTCTAGGATCCTGTTGACAGCATTCAGGCGAATTAGCCTTTGGTGCATGCATAAACCCTACTCACCAAGCTGACAGCATATGAGATATCAGGCCTCATAATAGTTAAATAAATCAGCTTGCCAAATAATCTTTGAAGCTGACAAATATCAGAGAGTAAATCACCATCATCATTCAGCTTTGGTACGCTTTCTGTAGGAGTCTGATAGTTTTGCTCCAAGGTTTTCAGTTTCTTTGATCGAGAAAAAACCCGTTTTGTGACTTGGCAACTTCCAAACTAAGAAAATATTTAAAAATTTCCATTTCTTTTTTAATAGCAAACTGCCTATGTAAGAGAGTATTGAGTTTTGATATTTCATCTCGATCATTACCAGTTATAACTAGATCATCAACTCTCATGTCAGTTTATGATAAGGTTAACTGGAATTTTTTGGAGGCAATCATGATGAGAATAGTTTTCCATTCACGGTGGATAGGATGGGTGATGACTTGTGTTAGAGGCTCTATGTTTTCATTCATTGTTAATGGAGGCATCCATGGAAGAGTCAAGCCAAAGTGTGGTATCCGGCAAGGAGATCCGATGTCCCCCTATTTGTTTGTTCTAGTGTAGGAAGTGTTGTCTAAAATCCTTGATGCACCTGGAGCTTGTCTCGAAGGTCTTCAGTTCAAGAATGCGGAGGTAAAGGTTTCTCACCTCCTCTATGCCGATGATTGCTTGATTGTTTCTTGGGCTACATGTATGGAGGCTAGAGTGCTCAGGCTGAAGCTAACACGTTTTAAGATGCTATCTGGCCTTGAGATGAATCCTGTGAAGTCTAGCATAAGGTTATCTAAGGAGGTTCAAAAGCAGAGGAGGAGTGCAATTTGTGGGATTCTGAATGTGAGGGTGGCTAAAGGTAGCTGGAGGTATTTAGGTGCACCAGTTAGTGAGAAGAAGTTGAGAGCTAAGGGTTTTGCACCATTGGTTGAGAAGATGGCCATCAAGGTGTTAGATTGGCAAAGAAGAAGAATATCTGAGGCTGGGAGGGTGATATTGCTTAAATCAGTTCTTCAGAGCATACCAGTCTATGCTATGTTCACTGCGGATATTCCTTACAAGGTTATTCGCCAGATGGAGCAGGTTTGTAGATCATTTTTGTGGCAAGGTAGGAGATCGGGATTCAGCTTGGTTGCTTGGGAGGAGGTATGTAAACCCAAAGAGCTTGGGGGCTTAGGCTTGAAGAATTTTTCTCTGTGGCAAAGGGCATTGAAGATGAAGAGGGCTACGACTTTCTTGGAGGAGGAGACTATTTGGACTAGGATTGCAGCCGCGAAGTATCAATGGATAGGTAAACTCCCGCTGATCTCAAAGAACAAGGCTTCCTCTCATTGGAAATCAGTCTGCAAAGCTATGAGTGACTTGAGGTTGGGATTGAAGTGGATCCTAGGGCAGGACAGCATGGTTAATGTTTTGCAGGATAGATGGGTTTTGGATGAGGCTTTAGATATGAACACTACTATTAGCAAAGATTGCTTGGAGAATCTAAAGGTGGGTGACCTGATGAACATGCATGGGTGGAATAAGGAGCTAATAATGGAATTATTCCCCAAGGACATTGGCAGAGCAATTGTGGCCTTACCAATACAGAGGAATCAGCTAGACAAGGTAACCTGGGAATACAATGGAGTAGGGCATGTTACAGTGTCCTCTGCTTACAATCTGTTAATCCAGAAGTGTAGACCTAGCTGGAATTACGATGAAGAGGTGAATTCGAAGAACTTGTGGAGACTCCCAGCTGGGCCAAGAATCAAACAATTTCTGTGGAAAGCGGTGAAAGGCAAGCTCCCAGTTCGAGATATGCTATGGAGGTTCTGTTATACATTAGAAAGGAGCTGTCCTAAATGTGGAGATACAGTTGAATCAGTGAAGCATGTCCTGTTTGATTGCCCACATATGAGGGAGTTGATTAATACCCTTCTGATGGAGCTGGGGGTAGGCAATTGTGGCTGGAATGCTGATTATCTTTTAGGGGTGATTTTCCGTTCTTCTAGCCAACCAGGAGTGCTTAAACTGAAAGCTTTTGTGAGCTATGGCTTATGGGTTGCTTGGAAGGATCGCAGTCGGAGAGTTTTTGATGGTGAAGGGGAGACACCAGAGGTCTTAGCATGTAGAGTGAAGAGGTTAGCAGAGGAATACTTGATTTGTTTAGAGAAGAGAAGGAAGGTGAAGCCGGCAAATGCTACTCATGATCTTTGGATTTATAGGGTTGATGCTTCTTTTGGTGTGGCAACAAAGGATGCAGCTGTTGCGGTAGTAGAGTACGATGGCCTAGGAAGATGCTGCTGGGCCAAGGGAGTGGTAGCAATGGCTAGGCATAGTTTTGAAGTAGAGGTTATAGCAATTGTGAAAGCTTGTTGTGGGCCAGGGAGAGACAACGCAACAAGATTATCATTGAATCAGATGCTCGTGATGTGATGGAGGTGTTTGAGGGCACCAAGATTTGGCCTAGAGAGATGGAGAATATTGCCAAGCAGGTTAGAAATTTGGTATTGGACTTTGAATCTGTCGTATTCCTACCTGTTCCTAAATGTTCTAATGTCATGGCTGACAGAGTTGCAAAGTGGTGCAAAGCTAATGGCACCGGTTTTGCTTGACAGCAGGAGGGGGACTGATGCTCTAACTCGTTGCTGTATTTAATGTTTAGCTCTTTGAGCTCAATTCATTTAAAAAAAAAGAAAACTAGATCATCAACTTAAACTAAAACAATAGTAGTGCGAGAACTCCTTTCTTAATGAATAAAGAAGAATATGCGGCACTTCTCTTTAAGCCATTCATCATGACTAATGAGAATAGAGCCGAGCTTAACATACCAGCTGGCTCGTTGTGATTGTTTTAGCCCATAAATCGGCTTCTAGTGTGCATACATAGCCGACTTTTTATTATTGTGGATGGCCAGGTGGTATGGCCATGTACGACTCTTCCTCTAAATCACAGTGTATGAATGCAGTTTTGACATCCAATTAGAATAATCTCCGGTGTTTGTTTGCAGCTAAAGATACCAGAACACGGAAGGTAGTCATCTTTGCAACAGTGTGATTGTTTATGTTAATATAAATATAGTCATTTGGGCGATTAACAAGATCAATAATAATTTTGTAAATATTGTCAATCGACCAAAAGATACTTCAATATTGACACAGCTGAAGTATTTTGGTCATAACTTTTACATCAAGTATCGAAATTGACTGATTCTTGAATGATTGGACAGAGGACGAAAAGATCTATAACTTTGCTGTTGACAAGATCTTTAGATTCCATCGTTTAGTGTGTCAAACGGACAACCAAAGTGTTCAGTGGGAAATTGGTAAATAAGACCAAATGTCCAAATCCAATTGGTCAGATTTTCCATCGGCCCGATTCTCCGTCGGCCAAAAATCCATCGGCCACATTTGGCTGATTATTTTAATGAAAACTGACCATTTTGGCGATAACTTTCTCATACGATATCCAAATGAGTTGGTTTTTGCACCGATGGAAAGAGAATCCGAAGACCTACAACTTTCGTGTTCATAGTTTTTCCATATTCCAAGGTTATCATCGGCCAAATAGCAGAAATGGAAAATGATGTTGTTTAGTGGCCGTTTCGTAAATAAATGAAGATATCGCCCAGTTATGCAGTTCTGACAGTTCAGAGCAGTTCTAATATAATTCAAGGCAGTTTCTGACAGTTCAAAAGTAGTTACCAGAAACTCTATAAATAGCCAAGAGGAAGAAGGAAAACAGGCCCCGGCCATCAAAGCAAACCAACTTTTTATCTTCATGTAGCCTTTTTACATTTATTATCAATGTAGCCTTTTAAATTCAACAATGAAGCTTTTCTTTGCTTTAAATTCCTACAACCAGTCGTTCATTTCTAGGAGTAGTGCTACACTAATTTCTTCAATAGGAGTAGAATTATCATATTTTCCTAGGAGTAGTGCTATCATAATGCCATTCATAGGAGTAGATCTATTACTCATAGGTGTAGATTTACCATAGAATCACATTTTCCATCTTCCATTTCCCATTTTCCATTTTCCATTTTCCATTTCATTTTCCATTTCCTCATCCAATATCAACCAAATTACTTCTTTGTACACTTCAACACCTCTGATTCGATCATTCGAAGGACTTGAACTAAACTACAATCTCTTGATTTTTGAATGTGAAAATAGATTTTGACCTTGACTACAGTCCCGGTCAACGATTCAATTTCTGTTCTAACATTTTTTGACGATCACGGTTGGACAGTGTGTTGAAGCTATACAAGGAAGAAGGGACAAAATGAGAGACATCACTTTTAGAATGGCTATTTTCAGTGATCATACAGATGATCCAATTGACCAGAGAAGGCCAAAGCCTGACGTAGTGATGGATGATTCAAAAGAACTAAAACCTCCTAGTATATTCATAAGGCTCATTTATGACAGAGGAAAGAGCCTAGAAATATTTGGTCGAGCAGGTATGTTGGCCGATCAACATGCAAAATGATCGCTCAAATGATCGAGCGATGTTTAGTCCAAATGGAATCCTCGGAGTAGTCATCCACACCCATGCCGTCACTGGAGTCATCCACACCCAGGCCGTTGCCGGAGTTATCCACACCCAGGCCATCGCCGGAGTCCTCCACGCCCATGCCGTCGCCGGAGTCCTCAACGATCTCTCCACCGACGTCTTCACAGAACCCATCCTCTGCAACCTTTACCTCACCATCACCAACTCTGACGGATGGGTCCACGATGGCAATGGCAAGTTCCAGTTCGCCAAGCAGATCGCCGGCGTGCTGCTCATCATCAGGTGGAGTGTCGTCGCCACCAACTCCGGCGAAAAGGTCTACGACGGCTTCATCTTCTACCTCCACAACGTGGGAAGTTGAATGGCGAACCCATTTTCTCCTCCACGATGGCCGCAAGCAAAGCCATGACGCTGAAGAAGGTGGAATCCAGGACATGGATGGCGAAGATTTGAGGCAGCCATGGTGACCACAACGGCAGTTGCGGAAGAGAAAGCCATCGGAATGCTGATGGGCAAGTTGGTATATCCTCGTTCCCAGTACTCCTCGACGCCCCAGCCTAACTCCTCAGGCCGCGGCCTCCCTCAAGCAACCCAGGTCCTCGTCATCGCTATCATCCACGGCCTCAAAGGTTCCCATCGGACGGGAGGACAGAGCATCACCCATCACGGAGAAAACAGAGCGCTCATCGCCACCCCAACCCAACATCAGCCTCAAGGATCCCGTCGGTTGGGATGATGGCAATCCATCGCCGTTGGGAGGAAGAACAGAGCGTCCTTCATCACCCATCCTTGCTCGACGACCATCCTTCGTCGTCCGTCGTCCGTGGCGTCGCCGACCATTCTTCGTTGCCCATCGCGGAAGACGGGAAAAATAGAGCATCCTTCTCCGTGCCAACTCTACCTCACCGCCACCGACATTTGCAACGCCGGGATCACCTGTCTCCGACGCGGCGTTCACTCAGTTGGCCATGGGACGACTTGCAATCTGATGGATCCGAGATTGGTCGCCTTCCTCGTCCTTGACTCCATCTCTTCCATCGCCCGCACCCGGGCATCGCCGATGACTAATTGGCCATCCCTCGTCGCCCATCGCGGAAGACGGGAAAACAGGGTGCTCATCAACCATCGATCATCACCCATCGTCCGTGGCTTATCGGCCATCCTTCATCGCTCGTCGACGACCATCATCAACCAACCTTCTCATCGGCCAGCCTTCTCATCGGCCAGCTTTCTTATCGGCCATCGTGCGTCATCGACCATCTTTCATCGTCCGTTGATCGACGACGATCCCTCATCACCCATCGTGGGAAAATGGAAACAGAGCTTGATGACGATCACTCATCACGTCGACGACCATCGCTCATCAACCCATCGCCCATTGACGGCCATCCCTCGTCGCCCATCCTTGCTCGACGGCTGTACGACAAGAAATCTGAATGCATCTCGGGGGAATGAGATTTGATTTCATTGTGTCAAATATTTTGATTACATGGGTGATATGTGGACACGACACTCCCGGGTTGCCAGACTGACAGCCCGTTAATTACATCCCCGTAGGGAAAACCCCTTATTAAGGACTCGGGATCTAAAGTCCTGTTACATTAATATAAAAGAAGTTAATAAAAGACATAGAAAAGAATATATCGAAGGATATCGGGTGGAGGCAGAGCCTCCGACCCTCACCTTCGTTACCAATGCAGGCGCTCCTGTCTTCTTCCTCAGATCTGGTACGGGGTCCTCAGGTTGGTGAGCCTTTCCTCTTTTACGCCGACGCCTTCTGCTTTTCCTCTGGATCTACAGCTTGTGGCCTTCAATGTTGGGGAGCTTTCTCCTCTGTATCTTGTATCTGGAGAGTCCGACAGGGTGTCTGTACAATCTCCAAGGTCTCTCAGAAGCCAAAGAAGCCCAGAGCTAGCCAAGGAAGCCAAGAGCCAACCAAGGAAGCCAAGAGAGACCAGAGATGTGAGGACCCATACCTCCAACCCGGTCCGACCACGTTAGGTCGAGGGTCTGGGTTTGTGGTTTGGCTCGGTTGGCCCTGGGATGCGATCGGTTTATCGCATCGCTATTTTTGACCCCAGTGGTATTTTGGTAAATATGCTCCCTGGTGGTCAGTTTCACACCCGCGTTGCACACATGTCCTTTGATTGATGTATGTGTTTGATTAGAACCTTTAGGGTGGAGCTCGATCGGGAGAGATCGAATCGGACGGCTGTGATCGTTTCCAGCTTTCTATTTAATCCCTCCTCCTTTCTCTTTCCTTCTTTCTTCTTCTCCTGCGTTCTCTCTTCTCTCTCTCTCACCTGCGGCTGAGCTAGGGCTTGGAGGCGTGGCTTTCGACGAGCCGATTCCGGCGATTGGAGTTGGGGAATGCGTGGAGGAGCTGCCCTGCATGTTCAGGTAGGTGTTTCTACCTCGATCTTGTGATCAGGTTCTCCTAGGATAGGTTTATTGTATTTTCGCTGTAGGAGTACTTATTAGAATGTTGTGTAACTTGTTACATGTGTGTTGTGGATGTTTTCAAGTATTCCTACCTCGCGATTTCCGTATTTTATCGGCTGAATCTCGTATTATCGCCGTTTATCGGTTTTCGGCCGTTTTGACCTAAATTGGAGATTTAACTGTCAAAATCGTATTTTGATCGTACCATTGGATTCCCCATCGTTAATTACGCATGCTTGCAAAATCTCATTGTTTTCCAACAAGCTTTGATCCTTGAAATCCAAGAAATTGGATTTCCGACACTGTTATGATGAACAGTGCATAAGGCTCGACGGTCGATCGGTGCATCGACCGTCAAGCGTTGATACGCTCTTTCGGGGCCTGATGGTCGACCGTCGCATCGTCCGTCAGGCTCTGTCAGGATTTTGGCCTCCCACGGTCGATGGACCGATCGATCGTGGGCTTCCTCCCTTTTTCATCCTACCTCACGGTCGACCGTCGGATCGACCGTCGCATCGTCCATGAGGCTCTGTCTCATTTTGGGTTTCCCATGGTCGATGGACCGATCGACCGTCATCCATGTGGTTTTCCTTGTTTTGGCCTCACGGTCGACCGTGGCATCGACCGTGACATCGACCGTGGCCTCACGGTCGACCGTCGGATCGACCGTCGTATCGACCGTGGGCCCTTGAACATGGTTTTCTGGCCTTTCTTGGATGGTTTTCAATCGTGATTGATCTTTAAACATGTTGGGAATCTTGCTTGTGGATTTTGTGGAGTTTTCAAAGGATTTCTATGGAGATTGAGTATCGAATTGGGCGTTGCCTTTTTTATGGATTTATGGGTGGATTTGCATTTAATACTTGGTTTGATAAGTAGTTAAATGTTTAATTGATTGCTTAACCATTAGCTAGTTATGAGTGCTAGTTAATGTGGAATTGTGGAACCTTAGCCTGTTGCCGAGGGCTATTGTATAAATGTTGGCCAGTTACCTGCGGGGTAACTGTGGAACCTTAGTCTGTCAGGTGCAAGGGAGCACTGAAGACTATTGTATATCTGTATTTGAGGCCTTTGCTATGCTTACCCTTTGGCTAGCTGTAAGCTATGCCTAGCCCTGTATGATTAATGGCATCTTATTGCATACTTATATCTTGTTATCTGTGCCTGAGCAATGCATGCATCTTGGTTGCATTAGAGGCATATGAGGTTAGGCGGGCGATAGGCTGATCGCCGATCCGAGGCTCTTGGGTAGCTCGGATCTAGCCTTAGGACCGTGGCTGGGTAGTCAGGATTAGGGGGTGATTGTATAATGGAATCTCATGTGATTGAGGATTTTGCGATAGTTGACTCTGATCAATGTTTGAGGTTTAGAGGTTGTGTCGGTTCTCCAAGGCCAAGTGCTAAGGATGGTTGTCGATACGTTCCCGACGTGGTTCCCCAAGGCATGGTGTTCCTGCTTGGGTAAGGGTGATCCTGCATGTTACTGTTCCTTGGCCTCATGGTAACATGTTCAGGAGAGAGGTTTCATGACAGGAGCCCTTGGGACATCGATAGGGTTATGGGACCCGTGGCATCCTTTAGACTTAGGCGGAGAAACGACACTATTGTTGTTTTCCTCCCTTCAGTGTGTCGTACAGTAGAACCCTACTGAGCTTATCGCTCACTCCTACCCGGGCTGCGTTTGCAGGTGCAGGCGCCAGTTCTTCTTTAGTAGAGCCGGCGGGATCATCTTTTGGTGGCATGACTACATCCAGAGGTGCTTGAGGTTGCTAGAGGATAATTTATTGTACTTTTTGACAGTTTATAAATTATGTACATTTCGAGGACTTTTGGGATTTTGTATATATCTTTCATTGGAAGATCTTGTATCAAATCTTGTATCAGTACAACATGATCTATATTTATGAATTGAATTTCTGTTTCACCTCTGGAATATAAATTGTTTAAGTTTATCTATAATTCCGCTTTATATCACGCCAGCTGGAGATGATTAGAGATAGGAACCCTCACGCCTCGTCCTGGATGGGTTTTCTGGGTCGGGGTGTGACAAGAGAGCCCAGAGAGACCAGAGACTCCCCTCCCCTCTCTATTTATAGGCGAGGGGCTAGAACTCATGGCAGGCGCTTTGAATTTTGAAAGCGACCTGCCGTATCTCGGGAGTTGGGGCGTTAGGAGCGTATCCGGAGAGATCGTATCTGAGAGATACGTAAGTTGTTCCGGGGATCGTATCTGGGTGTTGAGGTTGTTCCCAGGAGATCATATCCGGGAGTTGGAGCGTTAGGAGCGTATCCGGGGAGATCGTATCTGAGAGATACGCAAGTTGTTTCGGGGATCGTATCTGGGTGTTGTGGTTGTTCCCAGGAGATCCTATCCGGGAGTTGGAGAGATTCTTCTCCTTTGAATTTGAATCATTTATTGGAATTCAAAGTGCATGTTTGAATTTTGAACATATGTGTTCGAATATGTTTGAATTTGGATATTTGTTTGAATTTCGAATATTTGTCGGAATTTTGAATATTTCATGAATTTACCAAAATGTCCTTGGTCAAGGGTGATGTGCAAATGACCAAACTGCCCCTGCATCGGCCCATACTTATTTTGGACCAAAATACCCTTGTGTTAGGTGGGAGGATCCATATGCATGTTTTGGACTATTACATCCCTGGAGATGTAAAAAGACGAAAATGCCCCTGGGGGCGAAAATTACCGAAACGCCCTTGATGCTTGTGGTTTATGTAGGCTGCCATCAAAACCATATACGACGAATTTGGTGTGTTAGGGGAGAGGGTTCCCTTAATATGGGGGAAATTACGATAATACCCCTGCACTCATTTTAGCTTTACGATAATACCCCTGCACTCATTTCATGAATATCACTTAATTTTAGCTTTAGCTAAAATCAGTGTCAACAGATGCCCTCTCGAGGCCTGCGTGTGAGACTTATTCGACTCGAGCACGCAGGGCTCGAAGAAGTTTGGGGAATTTGACTGTTGACGTTATCTGTCAACCTCGGAGTTTGGTCGTGTGAGGTGCTCACAGGGGACCAGATCATTTGTGAAGACTGTGCGATTATCATTCTTGGGGTTTCGAGACTTGAGATCGGACGCCAGGGGCGGGATTTTTTTTTTGTTGGCTTTGAAACTGAGAGCATGTATGTGTACTCTGTGTTCTTGTTGAGTTTGCATGAAGAATATGGACATGCTCTACTCAACATGAGTAAGTCCAATCATGTGTGTGCATCATAGCACATTAGAGGCTCAGAAAGTTGGTGTATGACCTTTGTTGGATTTCCCCTCGTATGGGTTGGTGAGAGGTCCTCTCCAAAGACCGGGCATCGAGAGAGATGATATATGTAGTGATGAGATCCAGAATGTCAAGAATTTAGGTTTGTAGAGCTAGGAGCACATATATTTTGCTCCAGTTCATGCTAGATAGAGATTTACTCAAATATTTGAGTTTAGCTCCATATTAGTTAGGATGGAGATGGAGGAGGTTCCTTGAGAATATGTACCCCACAGGATGAGAGTTTGAGGACTTGTTGGAGCTCATGCAAACTTATATATGATGAACTCCTCCCACATATTTAATGGCAAGTTAATGTTTCCTCTTCTTTCTTTCTTTGTTTTTTTTTTTTTTTTTGGGGACTCTAGAGTCCTATTTAGTTTTGGACTCTATGTCCATTGGTTTCAGCCATAAATTTCAAAAATAGGAAGAATTAGAGTTTTAGTAGGACTCATGTATGCTCATCCTACATTACTCTTCTCTTCTCTTTTTTTTTAGGCCAATTAAATAATTCCGAAATTGGAATAATTCTTATCCTAGGTGACCAATGTTGGGTGCTCCAAAGGAATAAGTGAACTAGGACTCTTGTAATTTGTACTATGAGTCCTATTAGTTTGGACATCTTTCATATTTGAGTATATCCTATTGGAAATAAAAGAACTAGGATTATTGCTTTTACTAGGGTAGCAAATAATCCTTTACAATTAGTTTTAACAAAACAAAATTACACGTACCATTAATCCGGAAAATGAATGAAAGAGAAGGAAGACGAATCTGACGAAGAAACTCCCGCTTGATCGAGACCAGTGTGCCACACTGTGCCCTTAAGCTATATTTGCCCACCACCCCTTGCTTCTGGTTCTTCAGGCAAAAAGCTCCCAGGGTACAACGATCCACCGCGATTGGAGGAAAGCCGGCCGTCCGATCGCCCTTCGAGCTCCAAC
>OY986971.1:9792303-9949584 GCA_963920575.1 Narthecium ossifragum | reverse complement strand
ATACACATATGGGCTTCATATGGCTCTCTTTTCTTAACTGGGCTTTAGCAGGTTTATTTGATTCAACACCTATATTAAGGCTTAGCCCACTCCGTCACCCTAGGAGTTTTGGGCCTTATATAAACCTTAAATCCAACATATCCAAACCAAGTTAGAATAGGATTGTTTCCTACTCAAACTCTTTTTCAAATTGGATTTGAATTGTCACAAGCTATCCTTTCAATCAAAGTGGGAGTTCATGTATATCTCGTGAATCCCAAGGCAGCCTATATAGCTTTGAGATCCTTTTGACCGGCTCATAATTTTTTTTAAGCTTTGGAGAAAGGGAGTTTTGGCTGCACGTTGAGGGGAGGCTTGGAGAAGCTTTATGAGGATTTTTTTTTCCTCTCTCTCTCTCCACCTCTTCTCTATTGTCTGCGACATGGCTGCCTTTTATTTATTATCCTTTCATTTACATGCATGTCTTCGTCTTCCCTTTTTTTTGTTTCTATATTTCTTTTCCATACCATCCGTACCTCTTATTTGAGGTTGTATCATGACGGTGCCCGATCGTACATCACGAAGCGACGGCTTGTGGGGGGTCAATAAAAATATGTCTTGCGGATGAAGATGGCGCAGCTTGCTCCGCTATCCGACGCAGCATTACCGATCCCACGGCGATTGCTCCACCGTGTTGTGTGATTCGGTATTTTGTTGATGATATGATCAAGAACATGAGAACCTTCCATTGCAACCCTTTGATGTGCATGAATGGAAAATCCGTCGGACTACAGTGTGGATAGAAGCACTGTCTATGGTTGCGATGGCAGGCCTGGGCACATCAAAGTTCTAGTTCATTTTAGTTCGGCCCTTTTTTTTTTGTGGAATTTCCTCCCTTTTGTTGCCGAGGTTTTCCTTCTCTTTCTTTCTTCGTACCGACCGTACCTCTTGTTTGAGGTTATATCACGACTGTATCTGGTCGTATATCACGACGCGACGGCTTGTGGGGTCAATCAAACATGTCTCGCGAGTGAGGGTAACGCAGCTTGCTCCGTTATCCGACGCGACATTACCAATCCCACGGCGATTGCCCCACCGTGATGTTCGATCCGATATTTTGTTGATGATATGATCAGAAGCAAGAAAGCTCCTATGGACACTTCGATGTGCATGGAAGGAAAATCCGTCGGACTGCAGTGTGAATAGAAGCACTGTGCATGGTCGCGGCGGCAGGCCCGAGCACGTCGAAGTTTTTGGTCTGCTCTTTCTGTAGACCCTTTTCTTTTCATCAATTTTTTTTTTTTGTGTTGGATGGCTTCTTCCTCTACAAGTGTTGCTAAAGCTTGTACTCCCTTGACCAGGTTAGCTCGTTCCAACCTTTTCACAATAAAGAATGGTGTAGACGAATATTATACTGCATCTTGTAAGGTTGCTGAAGGAAAAATTCGTCAGGGAAACGAGTTCAAGTGCACCAAATGGCAGAACTTCGATGGCGAGTTTCTTTGTCCTACGATGCAAGGTCCGAATTCTATTCCTCTCTCTTGCCTTGGGAAGCGTATGATTTATAAAAGTCTTGACTGGGCCGAGTATCGACATCCATCATATGGGTTGGTACCTGGCTATAATGAATGGGGTACCAAAGTTCTTTTGAAGGATGGGGACCTGCTTTGGAAGCTACGAATTTATGGAGCAGTCTATTGCTCCTTAGGCTATTATACCATTGATGAACAAGCTTTCTGTGGGTTAATGGAGAGGTGGAATGCAGATACTAACACATTTGTTTTTCACCATGGGGAGATGACTATGACGCTCTTCGACATGTTTTCTATCGCTGGTCTTCCTATGACTGGTCAAATGTATGACGAGCGACTTCGTGATGAGAGAGATCTCCATTTCAATGGAGAGACTCGCACCAACATCCCTACCTATTCTCCGAATGCCCACCGCCTTATGGCTATTTGGGAAGAGCTGGTCGGGATTAAGGGTAAGGTATCTTTTGAAGCCTGGACCCGTTACTTCTACCGTGGCTTTCTTAAATGCGGTCCTCCAAAGGATTTTGAGGACAATGGTCGCTATGCTTGGGAGAAGTCCCCTCTTTACCATGAGGATTGTGATCCATTGCCTTCGATGAGGGGTTGTACACGTCGGCCTTCCTCTCCATCTGGTTATGTCACTATGCTATCCCAGACTCAGAGGCTTGCATTCGACCCGGTGTTTTTATACCGGCGTGCCTGATGGTCCAGGGTTGGTCCTTTTCCTTAGCCCAGGCAGCTCTATGCTCTCTATATAGAGGCATGAGAGTAATGTCTTTGCACCCTACAGGCCCGGGATTTGCAAGTGTTAGCTGGGGCGTCCATGTTTTAATGGGCTGGGCTTACCGCTACGTCCGAGGACTTTACGATAAAGGCATCACGCGATGCTGGGATCTTCCTCCCATCAAATTTAGTGACAGGGGCATCCCAGATTTAAAGTATTTAATGTTTCGTGGGCCTCGAGAATTTTCTGCTGCAGCAGCAAGGGATAAGTTGAATGTGAAGGACAACTTCTATTTCCAACCACGCGCTCTTTTATGGCGGCGTGATCATGATGGATTGCATTCAGCACAAGGTCCTCATTAGAAAGACATTAGGTATTTCCTTCTTTCTATTAGCCGAGGCATTCTCCCATTGAGGCTAGTCTATAAGGTCTCCAAGATGTATGCCGAACCATACAACCCTCATCGGGTAAGTCGACAATTTGGATTTGATCAAACCGTCCCTCTCAGGGGTCTTCTACATCCTCTAGAGGAGCATCGTGCTGGAGTGATCCTTGCTCATTGGGAGTATCTAAATAGGAGTGATAGCCAGAAGATGTTCTTTTTCCCTTTAAAGAATAGGAATGGGAAGGTTTGCACTGCTTGGGGAAGATGGTGGGTAAAAGAGACAGAAGGCCTTCTCAAAGAGATGGTGGACAGGCTAGGCGACGCGCCGAAGGCGCCTCGGAGTTCCTTGACGATTGAGGAGAGGAGAACTCTTTCTTATAGGTGTGGCCCCCAGAAGGAACTATGGGAGTGCATGCGACAGGCCTCTGCTGAGGAAACATTGGTCAAGCGTGGCGAGCTTGACGAGTATGATGCTGCCTTCATGGAGCGTTTTGGAGATCGTCTAAGATCAGAGTGGAAATATTTTGATGATCAAGGAGGTATTAAGAGGCCGTGCCCGGACCTTTTTGCTCGTATGCCGGCCAGAATACCGGAGGTTTGCTCCCTAGGCATTAGCCTTTTTTTTCTTATTCTGGCTCGCACTTAGTTTGTTTTTTTTTTTTTTGTCGCAGCCTATTGGCGATAGGTTTTCTTCTCAGGAAGCTTCACCTTTAGCTGAGAAACATCATGGGAAGCGCCAACCTTCACCTTATGAGGATGGTTTGCCAACATCTTCAAGAAAAAGGTCAAGGACACCGCTTGTGGAGGAGAGTTCTGATGGGCGAGACATCTCGTGAGTTCTCAGCATATCAGAAGCTCATGATGTGGATATGGAGGTCACCTCATGCGCCGAAAGTAATCCTCCCGTTTGTCGCTCTTTAGTGTTCTCACCCCCTTCCCTAGTGCTTCCACCAAGAGAGATGATAGACGCCCTCCGTGACATTGATCAAGAAGAAACTGATGGAGAGTTATCTCATACAGGAGAGAAGATCATGAGCTCCTATGGACAGACGACGGCCCCTGATGTAGAACTATCGTCACTTGCTGAGCCTAAGAGTCTTCCTGAGAAGGCAAAGATAACTGAAGTGGAGTTGCCCTCAGCTGGCGGGTCTGAACGTCTTCCTGAGAAGACAACCATTGTGAACGGGGATACAAACAATGCTCCCCCCGACTCCGCTCCTTTTCACGAGAAGATAGCTGAAATTTATAGAGCCACTGAGAAGCAGCTATTGGAGGTTTTCCTACCCATAATGACCAATTGCCAGGACCCTGAGGAGTTAAGCCGACATGTTTCATCGTTGTTGCAGGCACTACCTGATCACGCCTTGGGGTCATCATCTCTCAAAGGGACTTTGCAGTCTCTTCAATCACAAATTTCTCATTATCAGGCTGAGTTTCAAGATGAGGAAAAGCAAGTCAAGGATTGCAAAACAGATATGAAGGACTTTGCACAAGGCATAGAGACGTCCAAGTTGAAGCTGGAGGAGATATCAGACTGTCGCCGAGTTACGCTTGAGGATAGGCAACGCCTTGAGGCAATACTGAAGGCTCTTGACGAGAAGGATGCCGATTTGATAAGAGCTGAAGGGGAATAAAAAACATCACTCAAGAAGATGCAAGAAGGCCATGATGAGGCAGTCCATCGTTTGGAGATTCTTCAAGTCACACATGGTGACTTACAAGCTCATTTGGAGAGTACCTATAAGACTTTGAGGCGCTGGGGCTCATAGAGTCTCGTTCATCTTTTTTTTTTTTTTTTTTTTTTTTTTTTGACAGCAAACTTGAGCTTAGGTTAAACTCATAGAGCATAGAAAACTTAGGTTTCTGTAGTTTGGGCTCTTTTATTGAGTTTGATTTTGATTTTGATTTTTTTTTTCATGTGTTCGTAACTTTGCTTTCATATGAATGCTTTGCTTTGCTTTCTTTCACAAGGCTTATAAGTTTATGCTCGCGAAGTTTGGAACACGATGACTGGAACTTGTACTGATAGAACTCCCAAGTTCTTTGCTCTTGCATAGCTATTTTGGATTTACTTTCCATTCATAAGACTTGGAACATACATGTGTTATCTGTTTAGGCCCGTGAAGCTTGAGGCATGATGCGCTAATAGTTTACGCTCATGAAGCTTGGAGCACTATGTTGAGAACTTGTGCTCATGGAGCTTTCGAGTTTTTATGCTTTTAGTTTATACTCGTGAAGCTTAGAGTGTAGTGGCTTGCAGTTTAGGCCTGTGAAGCTTGGGGCACTATGTTGAGAACTTGTGCTCATGGAGCTTTCAAGTTTTTATGCTTTTAGTTTATACTCGTGAAGCTTGGAGTGTAGTCAGTCGCTTGCAGTTTAGGCCCGTGAAGCTTGGGGCACTTTGTTGAGAACTTGTGCTCATGGAGCTTTCAAGTTTTTATGCTTTTAGTTTATACTCGTGAAGCTTGGAGTGTAGTTGCTTGCAGTTTAGGCCCGTGAAGCTTGGGGCACTATGGCATCTTAAGCATAATATCGCTTTAGGAATTTACCATTTACTGGAGGCGGGGTGTATTCGCCATCCAAAGACATAATTGTATAAGCTCCGTTAGAGTAGACCTCTTGAACTATGAAGGGTCCCTCCCATTTGGGCTCGAATTTTCCTTGTGTCCTCCTTGTGACGACCATGGGTCGAACGACAGCGAGAACAAGGTCTCCAACCTTGAACGAGCAACGCTTCACTTTTTTATCAAAGGCTCTAGAGATCCTCGCTTGGTACACCTCCAAATTTTGTTGGGCTTCCAAGCGTTTCTCTTCTAAGTTGTCGAGTTCTTCGAGTCTCAACTTGGCTGTTTGGTCTTCTGTCAACTCTTCTTGCAGAGCTACTTTGAGAGAAGGAATTTGCACTTCAAGGGGAAGGACTGCTTCACCTCCAAAGACCAGAGAATACGGGGTTGCCCCGGTTGGAGTTCTTACGGTGGTGCGATATGCCCATAAGTTCTCCAAGAGTTTCTCGTGCCACTCTTTTTTGTTTTTATGGACCACTTTCTTTAGGAGTTTGCAGAGGATTTTGTTAAAGGCTTCTGCTTGTCCATTGGCGGCCGCATTATATGCTGAGGAGAAGTAGTGCTTGATTTTGAACTTAGCACATAGTTTCTCCATGTTTCGATTTTTGAAAGGGGTGCCATTATCCGAGATGAGTCTAGCTGGGATCCCAAATCGGTATATGACGTGTGTTTTGATGAACTGCACCACCGTCTCGCCTTTCACATCCTTCAGGGCTATGACTTCAGCCCATTTGGAGAAGTAATCCGTTGCGGCCAGGATGTAACTATGTCCCCTTGATGAAGAGGCTTGAACAGGGCCTACTACATCCAGTCCCCAGGCTTTAAAAGACCATGAAAGACTTGTAGGATGAAGTGGTTCCGGAGGCATATGTATGAAGTCTCCATGGATTTGACACACATGACATCTCTTGGCATAGTCAATAGAGTCACGCACCATGGACGGCCAGTAGTATCCCAAGCGTTTCAACTGGTGATATAGCTTGGGGTTGGATTGGTGTGCTCCGCATATACCCGAATGAACTTCCTCGAGGGCAGATGCTGCTTCCTCATTGGAAAGACATCGTAGTAAAAGTCCATCGAAGGTCCTTCGGTATAGTGTATCATTAATGTATGTATATTTTGTCACTCTCCTTCTTAGCCTTAATCTTTCTTGAGCGTCAGAAGGAAGAGCCCCAGACATAAGATAGTCTAGGAAAGGCGCTCTCCAATCTCTTATTTGAACTTCAGACGTGGAGATGGCATTGATAAGCACCGGTAACTGTTGGTTCAGTGTTTCTTCAAGGAGAGGGGGAAGGACCCGTCTTTCCTCTATCCTGACTTCTAACACCGTTGTGGGTGTGAGAGACATAGCTGCGACCAAGCTGGCCAACACATCGGCTTTTTGGTTTTGCGAGCGTGGAACATGTTGAACTTTCAGCTCTTTGAAAGAGTTGATGAGATCTTTGGCCCTATGAAGGTATGGGATTAGCTCTTCTTTTTTTATGGCGTATATGCCATGGAGTTGATTTATGATGAGTTGAGAGTCGCCATATATGGTGAGTGGATCTATCCTCATCTCAGTGGTTATCTCCAGGCCAATTATGAGAGCTTCGTATTCTGCCATGTTGTTGGACAAAGCGGATGTTAACGTGAAGGAGTAGGGGATTAGAGCTTGTTCCGGTGTAACAAAGACCAGTCGTATCCCCGCTCCTAAGCGTCTACATGCTCCATCAAAAACATCTCCCAAGAGGGTTGGACATCGGCCACAAAGACTCCTTCATCTGGAAAGTCATCTTTTAGGATTTCGTCATCTGGGACCGGATAGGCGGCTAGAAAGTCTGCCAAGGCTTGACCCTTGACTGCTTTCTGCGGGACGTATGTTATGTCAAACTGGGACAGTAACATGGCCCACTTTGCTAGTCGTCCGGACAAAGTCAATTTTTTAAGTACATATCGCAAAGGATCTGCTTTGGATATGAGTTGCACGGGGTGCTCTAGAAGATAGTGGCACAACTTTTGGGTGGCGAACACTAAAGAGAGGCAGATTTTTTCCATTTCTGAGCAGTTTTGTTCGGCTCCGACCAGAGTTCTACTAAGGTAGTAGAGAGCTCTTTCTTTACCTTCATTATCATGTTACGCCAGCAAAGCGCCTAATGATCCAGGTAGAGCTGCCATGTATAGGATCAAAGGTCTTACTTTAATGGGGGATGCTAGCACTGGTGGGTTGATGAGATACTCCTTGATTCTTTGGAAGGCATTGTGGCAAGCTCCGTCCCATTCGAAGGGAACTCCCTTCATGAGATGTGAGAACGGTTTGCAGCGTCCCGCCAGGTTAGATATAAACCTTCGTATATATGCTAGCCGTCCTTGGAGATCTTTCAACTCATGAAGGTTCCGAGGAGGGGGCATTTCCAAAATTGCCTTGATCTTAGAAGGGTCGACCTCAATCCCTCGCTTGCGCACGATAAAGCCAAGGAGCTTTCCAGATGTGACGCCAAAGGCACATTTCATAGGGTTCATCTTTAAGTTATATTGCCTGAATCTTTGAAAGGCTTTGGCTAAGTGTTTAAAATGATCTTACCTATGCTTTGTCTTTACCACCAAGTCATCAACATAACATTCCACGATATCATGGAGAAGATCATTGAAAATGACTGTCATAGCCCTTTGATAGGTAGCCCCGACATTTTTTAGTCCAAAGGACATCACTGTGTAGCAAAATATCCCTTTTGGCGTACGAAATGCAGTTAGCTCTTCATCTTCAGAAGCCATCTTTATCTAGTTATAGCCCGAGTATCCATCCATAAAGGAGAGGATCTCATGCCCAGTAGTTGCATCTACAATGATTTCGGATATGGGCAATGGGAAGTCATCCTTTGGGTAGGCTTTGTTTAGATCTCTGAAATCTATGCAGAGTCTAAGTTGCCCATTCTTCTTCTTTACAAGTACAATGTTCGCTAGCCACTTGGGATATTGGACTTCTCGGATGAAGTTTGCTTTGATGAGCTTGTCCACTTTAGTAATGATTTTAGGGATTAACTCCGGTTGGAAGCGTCTCTGAGCTTGCTTGACTGGGCGAACACCTTCCTCTATAGATAGGTGATGCACAACCACATTGGCATTTAGACCATGCATTTCCTTATAACTCCAAGCGAACACATCCTGATTTTGACGGAGGAAAGTAGCATATTGTGTCTTCTCATCTGGCGTCATGTGAGCGCGGATGAAAGTAGGGCGGGGATCGTTTTCTGCCCCCAGGTTGATCTCTTCGAGGTCATCGAAGGTCGCTTGCCCACCATCTTCAAGTTGAGAAGGCGCCTCTTGAAGGTCGATGAACTCTGTAGACGTCATGCAGGCTTAATATCCAAGTCCTGTCTTGTGAAAGAACAAGTCTTCACCATAGCGAATAGCTATCTTTTGCTCATTTGATAGAAGGTCTTCAAAGGGCTGCTTTTGACCACGGCCTCCGCATAGGCCTTCACCGGAGTTGATATCATACCCCATCTGGGACATCATGTGTAATGTCTTTCGGTCATAGAAGGGTATGGGTAAGGATGGACTATTGTCAGAAGATATGACCGGGGAGGCCTGTATGGACTTGATAGGTTGGCTATATCTTGCCCCACCTTCATGTTCATTTGATGGACCTTCTTCTCTGGTTGGCGGGGGCTTCACATACGAAGGTAGAAGCTTTAGGAGAGGTATGGGAAAGTCTTGAAGAGTGGACTTAGAAAGTTCTTCTTCAATGACCTTGAATATCGGGTCTCCCGCTTTCCTCTGGCTACTTGGGATATAACAGTATGTCTTTTTCTTCTGAGGAGTTTTCTTTCCTTGCTGGACAGCTGCAGTGAACTTCTCTGTGAAGTCCATGTCTGCAGAAGGTGTAGGGTCAGGTTTCTTCAACTTCAATGGTGGCTCTAAGTAGAACTTAGCATCCGCAAAGAATGCTTCCCCTGGTGTCAAAGGTTTTGTGTCGGCGAACACTCTTTTGACGTCGCCTTCAGGGGTTTGGTACTTGAAGCATTGATGAAGTGTCGAGGGAATGATCTTGTACTCATGGAGCCAAGGTCTCCCTAGCAAGGCATTGTAGGATGTGCGAGCATCAATAACATGGAAAACAACGCTCGTGGCTAAGTCTTGAAATTTTAAGACTAAGCGTATGGAACCTAACACTTGTTGCCCAGCTTGGTTCAAGCCTTGGACCACAATATTGCTGGATGTTAAGTCCATAGAATCATACCCTAACTTATGAAGGGTTTTAAGTGGTAGAAGATTGATGGCGGATCCACAGTCTAGCATCACGCGTGATGTGAGTACTTCATCGATATCGCCAGTTACTAACAATGGCCTATTATGTGGTTTAGTACCAAGTAATAAGTCATCGTCAGTGAAGAATAAGGAAAGACACCGAGCATCATACACGCTAAGCAATGCTGGTACTTTCTTTAAATGAGCAATTATATTATATTTAACTGACTCATTAGAGTTTATATTTTGCACTGCTTGCGGTACTTGGTCCCTTGCCTTTGGCTGTGGAGGTTGGGAATCCGGGAGCCGGCGTCCAGAGCGAGTGATGATCTCGTGGACTTCGACCTTTTCTTCTACCGGGAAGCAGAGTGATCCATCATCATCTTCGAAGACTCCTATTGGGAAGCATGAATAGTTGCCCCATGTGACGTTGGTTTTCGGAACATGTGGTTTTCGGGTTTGAAGGTCTGTGGAGACTCGGTGGATGAAGCCTCTTCTCGAGCCATGACCTTTCTCAAAACTTTATATTTTGGAGACCTCTGTCTCTTTGGCCTTGGTTGCCAACCTTGAGGGAGAGGCCTTGGAGGATTGAGCCTAGCTGCTCTAACTCTTTCCTTGAAGGCTCGCCTCTTTATTTGCTTTTTGCTGAGGTAAGACCTGCCATAGGGATCATAACTTGCCTCCTCGTCAGACAATGAGTCTTTATCATCAGTGTCGGGAGGACATAACTCTCCCAGCATAGGCCAAGGGTGAATTTCAGCGGGGTGTAAGATAGGTACTGGGTACCTCTCGGTTGGAATGTCGGAAGGAATAAATGTATGTTTATTCCTATCTTGATGAAATGAGACCGAGGGAGTATACTCCATTCTTTCACATGGGGGTGTTGAAGGAGTATACTCCATGTCTTCATGGGGAGGTGTTGAAGGGGTATATCCTTCACATTGAGAGTCGGACTCTGAGGAAGGGGTGGTGGTAGTGACCACGTGTGTTGACTCCACTTTCCTCCCCTTTTGGAGCTTTTTCAAAAGTCCAGCATCCATAACTCCATCATCTATCAACTTTTGAATTTTATCTTTGACGATAAAGCGGTCTTGGAGATTATGGCCCAAGAGCCTATGGTAGGGGCAGTATAACGGATCATTGACTCTGTTCACCTCTTGAGGACGTCGAGGCTCTGGGAGTTCAATGAGTCCGAGGTCTTTCAAGCCCGTGAAGATGTCTAAGACTTCTTCACGAGGGAAGGAGTATTCCTTCTCTATTCTCTCTTTAAGTGTTTTTATTTTTCTTGAGCCCGCATCAACAGAAGTATCTCTAGGTCGAGATTGGTCCCTTGGGACATACACCTCCCTTGACCTAGGGTTTTGGGTAGTAGACGTCTGCATGATTGCTTTGCCCTTGGAAGGAGCAGTCTTGTCCTTCTTCGTACGGTTAGAGACCCTGTCTACCATTTGGGTCTTCTAAGCCACATGCAGTAGGTAGTTCTCGATGTCAGTCGCCTTAGAGGCTAACTCTTCAAAGGTAAGCGGACGGACACCTTGTAGGTAAACAGCCATTTCCGGACGTAAGTTGTTCATGCATACGCGCATGGCTTCCACTTCCGTGATGGGTTGCGGGCAATGAATACTTAAATTTCTCCATCGGTTGATGAAGTCTGCAACCTTCTCGTGAGGATTTTGCTCTGTCTGGGTGAGCTCTGTGATCCCCACACTCCTTTGGGTGCTATAAAATCTTTGAAGGAAGGCCTCTTGCATTTGTTCCCAAGAGGTGATAGAATATTGGTTCTGCATTTGGAGAGCTCTAATATTTTCGGCCTATCATCCTCTGTACCGTCTCCAAGGGCACCATGTTTGTTTGGTGTTGATGGTTATGTGGAGGTGGTTGTTTGTCAGTGTGAGGGTGATGCTGATCATGATTATGTGGAGGTGAGGAAGTGTTTGCAATAAATGAAGTAGTAGGGATCTGAGCTTTCAAATTGGCTATCTTTGCCTCCTTCAATTGCAGAGCATTCCTCAACTGTTCAAGTTCTTCTTCTGTTGAAGCAGTAAGAACCTGGTAGCGCTCCGGGGAAGCCGGTCTGTCTCTTGGAGACTTAGGCAGAGGAGGGAACTCTTCCACGAACGAGGGCTCAGGGGCAGCTCCTGTGCTATCTTTACTATCTAAGGAACGTGAGCGTAGTGTCATGCTCCTAGTATGAGGCCGACTGCGGGACTCTGGAGCAATGATCTTCACCGGGTCTACGTTAGTAGCCCTCTTCTTCCTTCTCTTGGCAGGAATATTTGAGGATGTGTGACTTGACGTAGACATCTGGTCATCTTCAATTCCGACAGGCATCGCCGCAAAGACATTGAAAGCGTTCCCTGAGAGGGCGTCTTCTCTGACGTCTTGTATGCAAGCCTTTCGAAAGGTGAGTTGGTTTTTTGGAGGAGCTCTCGGTGCTAAACCGTAGCAAGGACGCCGTATGCCCTCAGCATGGCAAGGTGGACGATGGTAGGCAACTCCCCTTTGTGAGGTGAGTTGATTTTTTGGAGGAGCTCTCGGTGCTAAACCGTAGAAAAGACGCCCTATGCCCTGAGCATGGCATGGTGGACGGTAGGCAGCTCTTCTTTGCTTGTTCTTGCCGCCAGGTCCTCTAGCCTTGGCAGGAGGATCCGTCAGGCTGACAGTGGTGGGACTCCATTTAGGAGGACAGATGTTAGAGCCCTTCTCGATGTGAGAAGTGTCGGCGCTCCACTTGGGATAACAAGTGTTAGCGTGGCTCTTACTCAAGTCTTTGATCTGGAGACTCTCCATCTCTCGGTTGGCATAGTTCACGTAGGCCATCTGCATATCATGAAGGTAGATGCGGTAACTAGGGAGTCGGGACTCCCAGTACCTTTGTTGGTGGTCATATTCAACCTGCAGGTACTTGGCATGCTCTACAGGAGTGTAGAGGCCACTCCAAGTCTTATCAATGCGAGTAGTGCCAGGTGTCTTGTTGGCACCTACGGGAGTCGCCTATTTTCCTTTGGAGACGACTGGGATGAAGCCGTCTTCATCGGCCATAGCTTCGTGAGAGACTATCTCTCGATGTCTCGGAGGGATAGTGGATCTCGGCTGGCGAGATCCCTTGCCCCCTTGAGTGAGTTTCTTTGACTGTTGGAGGGTTTTCCTCCTGGCGGACTCGAGGACTCTTGGAGAAAGTCTTGATGGCATGATTTTGTGGAACATCAGGACCCTGCGAGGAGGGTTTTGTTGGCTGTCCTTGTTTGCAGGGAGCTTCAACAGAGAAGGTCCCGGACTTGACGACTAAAGGTGACGTCGGTGGAGTGAGCGACACAGTTGATGAAGCCGAGGACACCGGTAGGCCATTTGTCCCAAGGGGAATGTTGAACCAGAGGTCACCAAAGCAGATGTTCACCAGAGCTCCGACTTGTGCCATTTCCTTCGTTATAGAAGGAAATAAGGTTAGTATTTTGGGACTTAAAATACCGAGTCCAGAGATGAGGGGAGGAGTGTATCCCACCGGGCGTGCCAGAAATTTGTACGACAAGAAATCTGAATGCATCTCGGGGGAATGAGATTTGATTTCATTGTGTCAAATATTTTGATTACATGGGTGATATGTGGACACGACACTCCTGGGTTGCCAGACTGACAGCCCGTTAATTACATCCCCGTAGGAAAACCCCCTGATTAAGGACTCGGGATCTAAAGTCCCGTTACATTAATATAAAAGAAGTTAATAAAAGACATAGAAAAGAATATATCGAAGGATATCGGGTGGAGGCAGAGCCTCCGACCCTCACCTTCGTTACCAATGCAGGTGCTCCTGTCTTCTTCCTCAAATCTGGTACGGGGTCCTCAGGTTGGTGAGCCTTTCCTCTTTTACGCCGACGCCTTCTGCTTTTCCTCTGGATCTACAGCTTTTGGCCTTCAACGTTGGGGAGCTTTCTCCTCTGTATCTTGTATCTGGAGAGTCCGGCAGGGTGTCTGTACGATATCCAAGGTCTCTCAAAAGCCAAAGAAGCCCAGAGCTAGCCAAGGAAGCCAAGAGCCAACCAAGGAAGCCAAGAGAGACCAGAGAGCCCAGAGAGACCATAGACTCCCCTCCCCTCTCTATTTATAGGCGAGGGGCTAAAACTCCTGGCGGGCGCTTTGAATTTTGAAAGCGACCTGCCGTATCTCGGGAGTTGGGGCGTTAGGAGCGTATCCGGGAAGATCGTATCTGAGAGATACGTAAGTTGTTTCGGGGATCGTATTTGGTGTTGAGGTTGTTCCCAGGAGATCCTATCCGGGAGTTGAAGCGTTAGGAGCGTATCCGGGGAGATCGTATCTGAGAGATACGTAAGTTGTTCCGGGGATCGTATCTGGGTGTTGAGATTGTTCCCAGGAGATCATATCCGGGAGTTGGAGAGATTTCTTCTCCTTTGAATTTGAATCCTTTATTTGAATTCAAAGTGCATGTTTGAATTTTGAACATATGTGTTCGAATATGTTTTGAATTTGAATATTTGTTTGAATTTCGAATATTTATCGGAATTTAGGATATTTCATGAATTTACCAAAATGTCCTTGGTCAAGGGTGATGTGCAAATGACCAAACTGCCCCTCCATCGGCCCATACTTATTTTGGACCAAAATACCCTTGTGTTAGGTGGGAGGATCCATATGCACGTTTTGGACTATTACATCCCTGGAGATGTAAAATGACAAAGATGCCCCTGGGGGCGGAAATTACCGAAACACCCTTGATGCTTGTGGTTTATGTAGGATGCCATCAAAATCATATAGGACGAATTAGGTGTGTTAGGGGAGAGGGTTCCCTTAATATGGGGGAAATTACGATAATGCCCCTGCACTCATTCGGCTTATGTAGGGTGTCGTCGAAGTTGTGCAGGGCTATCGTAGCATAGGCAGGAAGTTTAGGCTTATATTTTAGCCCAAATTCCAAAAAGACCCCTAGGGGTAAAAATTACCAAAATGCCCTTTATTTCCTTATTTGTGTAGGATGCCATTAAAGCCAGGGATATGTGGAGGGCACCTAGTCATATGTGATTTTGAGGGATATGCACTTGGCCAAGATATTTCATGAATATCACTTAATTTTAGCCTTAGCTAAAATCAGTGTCAACAACGGCTACCATCATCGTTCGTTGTCTATCGTCCGTAGCTCATCGATCCATCGTCGTCAATCATCGTGGCTCATTGACCATCGTCAACATTGCTCGATGACGATCGCTTATCACCCATCCCTCACCATCTCTCATCGCATCATCGCCCATCGCAGCGAGAGAGCCTGTAGCTTTGATTGCGGTGGATGTTTAAATGATAAAATATATCAAAGAGATTGGACGATGAAATCTGGGCGAGAGCAAGTATGTTTTGGAAAAAATACATAGGCCAACCGAATATGTTTTTTAGAGAGAGAACATTGGCCGAGAAGCAGTATGCTTGGCCGAACAGGCTAAGCATTTTTCATTTCATCAAGGAATCATGTTTGACTGACCAACTTAAGAAGCCGAATCGAGTATCTGGCAAAATGAAAATCTAATCGTCCAATCAATTGAGAAATTGAAATTTGGACGAGAGATGTTAAAAAATAATCCAATTGGTCGATACGATCGTCCAACTATCTGACAAAACCAACAAAATCGTTCATATGGCCAACAAAATCACCCAATTGGCCAACAGAATAAGGTCTTTACAAAAATTTTCTATTTTTATAAAGACCGGGGGGCAAAATGTTAGATATAAATATAGCCATTTGGGTGATTAACAAGATCAATGGCAATTTCGTAAATATTGTAAATCGGCCAAAAGATACTTCAATATTGACACAGATGAAGTATTTTGGCCATAACTTTTACAGTAAGTATCGAAATTGACCGATTCTTGAACGATTGGACAAAGGATGAAAAGATCTACAACTATGTTGTTGACAAGATCTTCAGATTCCATCGTTTAGTGTGTCAAACAGACAACCAAAGTATTCAGTGGCAAATTGGTAAATAAGACCAAATGTCCAAATCAAATCGGCCAGATTATCCATTTGCCAAAAATCCATCGACCACATTTGGCTGATTATTTTAATGAAGACTAACCATTTTGATGATAACTTTCTCATACGATATCCAAATGAGTTGATTTTTGCACCGATGGAAAGAGAATTTGAAGACTTACAACTTTCATGTTCAAAGTTTTTCCAAATTCCAAGGTTATCATTGGCCAAATAGTAGGAATGGAAAATGATGTTGTTTTGTGGCCATTTCGTAAATAAATGAATATATCGTCCAGTTATGCAGTTCTGACAGTTCAGAGCAGTTCCAAAATAGTTCAAGACAGTTTCTGACAGTTCAAAAGTGGTTACCAGAAACTCTATAAATAGCCAAGAGGAAGAAGGAAAACAGGCCTCGGCCATCAAAGCAAACCACCTTTTTATCTTCATGTAGCTTTTTTACATTTATTATCAATGTAGCCTTTTAAATTCCACAATGAAGCTTTTCTTTCCTTTAAATTCCTGCAACCAGTCCTTCATTTCTAAGAGTGGTGCTACACTAATTTCTTCAATAGGAGTAGAATTATCATATTTTCCTAGGAGTAGTGCTACCATAATTCCATTCATAGGAGTAGATCTATTACTCATAGGAGTAGATTTACCATAGAATCACATTTTCCATCTTCCATTTCCCATTTTTCATTTTCCATTTCATTTTCCATTTCCTCATCCAATATCAACCAAATTACTTCTTTTCAACACTTTGATTCGATCATTCGAAGGAGTTGAACTAAACTACAATCTCTTGATTTTTGAATGTGAAAATAGATTTTGACCTTGACTACAGTCCTGATCAACGATTCAATTTCTGTTCTAACAATTTCCGTATAACCTTCGCTGTAAGTTTGGGGTGAATCCCGAGCGACAAGCCTGGGTTTAAGACGCTCTATGCTGCCATCACTTTTGTACTTAATTTAATATACCTAACGGCTGCCAACCATTTTCTTTCCTAGAGGCCATTTGACAACGTCACGTGTATTGTTTCGATCGCAATAACCTTCATCTCTTCCTTCATAGCTTTTTTCCACACCAGAATGGAATCAGCTTCGCTAAAATTCTTTGGTTCACGGTCACCAGATATAGCACTTAAAAAGGCAAAGTGAGAGTAACTGACATTGTCACTAAATAATTTTCTATAGGATAAGAGACTGGATGATATATATGTCAAATAGTCTCTCAATTTTGTTGGAGGGTGAGTCTCTCTACTCCATCTTCTCGGAGCTGAATGTTTAGACACTATTCCTTCTGCAACTTCTAGATTAGTGGCATCATCAGTTGCTATTGCATCTTGACTATTCTGTCCATTTCTCCATCTACTAGTCCAGATGTACCTTCCAAAGTAGTGATGGGAAAGGAGGTCGGCAGTGAAGCTAGGGTTCATCCGGTAGGAAGAGGAAAGAAGGAGATGATGATGAGGTGGCAAGCGACGAGGAGAGAGAGTGTTGATGTGGCGCTGATGTTGTGGAGAGAGAAAGTGACGTGGAGAGAGAGAAGATGAAGGTGAAGGTGAGGGAAATACCGATGGAGACGGAGGCGGTTCTGACTGTGAAGAAGATAACTAGCGAGGAAGAAGGTAGATCGGTGGACGTCCTTTGAAGAGAACTCTTGGGGAAGAGATCTCGGCCCTTGAATAGTCCTCAATGGAGAACTAAGCCATGAAATAATCCTAGCTAGAGGATTAAGCCTTCTTAATCCCTGATGGAGGATCAAGCCATGATAATTACTCTATAAGAATCTACTCCTAAACTACTCTCTATTTTATTCATCTACTCAATATTTCTTTTTCATGGATACATCATATCTAGCTACTGAGGTTATTTTACAGAGGCATCGACTAAGTTCTAATCCAACTAGAAAACCCCCTTTCTTAATTAGCAAGTAATAAGACTTCCATACTCAAACTCAGCTTACTAACTCAAATACGGCTCATAAATAATTCCTAACAACTTGTAGCTAACTAGGAAAGCAAATAACAATTAGGACTCACTTAAATTTAAAAGACTAATTATAAATCCTAATTAAATACTCTAGTTTGAACTAGGGAAGTCCAAGTCAAATTAGGAAAGAGGCTATTCCAATTTGGGTCCTCTTCTGGGCATGGGTCCAGTTGGTCGAGTCGGATCGACTCGTATCAGAATGCCCAGGCGCGACGCGGTTGGCCATGGAGGCCAGTCTGTGCATGCAAAAATCCTAATTCTAGTTGGACTGGGATCCTGGAAGGACATGACGTGGAAAAGGAGATATTTAGCGCGGGAGAAGTCCAAGTTGCTCGGGAGTTCTAGTTGGACTATGACTTGACTCGTCCGGTGGAAGGTAGTTAGACCATGAAGGCCAAACTGTGCGTGCAAGTGTCCTAATTCCACTTGAGCTAGGTGTGAGGACCCGTACCTCCAACTCGGTCCAACGGCGTTAGGTCGAGGGTCTGGTTTTGTCGTTTGGCTCGGTTGGCCTTGGGATGCGATCGGTTGATCGCATCGCTGTTTTTGACCCAGGGGCATTTTGGTAAATTTGCTCCCTGGCGGTCGGTTTCACACCCGCATTGCGCACACTACCTTTGATTGATATATGTGATTGATTAGAACCTTAAGGGCACTTTCTATCGGAAGATTGGTGCTCGATCGGGAGAGATCGATTCGGACGGCTGTGATCGATTCCAGCTTTCTGACCCTAGGGGCAATTTGGTAAAATTGCACTCTGGTGGTCGGTTTCACACATGCGTAGTGCACACACAGCCTTGATTGATGTACGTGATTGAATAGATCCAGTATGAGTGTTCGCGATCGTCAGATCCGGATGAGATTGCGACGAGATCGCAATTTGCTGTCAAATCGGATTCAGACTGAGTAGTTGACTCGGCTAGACCAGTTCAACCACTTATGTGGCTTAACCCTCTTCTCTCTCTCTCTTTCTTTTCCTTTTTCTTCTCTTTTCTCTCTCCCTTCACCTGCCTTCCCCGTGCCCTACCCTCTCCTCCTTCCTTCCCTTCTCTCTCCCACAGTAGCTCTCTTCCTTCTCCGGCGACGGCTGCGGTTGTGGGAGGACTCCGACGAGCTGGAGACGGCGATGACGACATAGGACGGTGGATCATGGAGGATTAGCAAGGATTGAAGCTTGGATTAGCGTTTAAGGTAGGGTTTCTACCTAAATCTTTGGGTTAAGCTAGATCTAGGGTTTGGGTTTGTTTGCTTGTTGATTTCTTTGTGTTAGATTGTTCCTTTTAGCATGCTTAATATCTGATCTAGCTTCCATGCAGTTTTTAGTTGGATTTAAACCGGATTTACACATGTTTTTCCCGGATTTTCGTCGATGCTCTGTTCTTTGATGAACAGTCGAGTTCATGCTCGATTTCTGAGCTGTGTGAGCATGATCTCATGTAACATTCAAGATGAAAGATGCAGATCATCAAATCTACTTTCAATTTCCACTGGTTTCGTGATTTTTGGATTTATATACGATTTTTGATGAATTGTTTCCTAAGCTATTGCAGAACTGAAATTAAGAGAATGATTAGTAAATTATGTGGAAATTAAACATCAATCAGATCCAATACTTGGCATGCATGTCCCTAATATGCTGAGATACATCTACCCAAGTTTAATATGATGTTTGATGTCATTTGGACGTCGAAGTGATAAGATATCACCGCCTCTAACTAGGGTTTACTGTAGCAATTCGGAATTTAGCCTTTTAGTGGATTCTCGATGCTTTACCCTGTTTAATCCTTCGAGATACATGCAGTTGGTATTCCTAGCATTGGTTAGGACTATAATGATTAGTTGGTTGGAATTCGATGCCTAATTGCACGGTTTATCAGCTTATTTTCTTAGTTGCTAACTTTCCCTTAATTAGCCTTTACATTTTGTGAATCACATATGGTTATGTATTTGAATCCTACATGCTTAATTCACCTAATACCCTTAATTGATGTTCTTAGTAACATCTAGGATTTACAAGCTAGATTTGATAGGTTTTGGGTGTTTGAACCCTCAATATCGGGGAAGCCGATGGGTGATAGCTTGGTTGAGGTCTAGGTCAGGCTTAGTTTCCATCTTCTATAGAAATTGATTGGGTTTTGGGTTCTTTGAACGGTTGGTGTCTGTGTATATGCCGATGAGAACCCATGGACTGGGAAGTATGCATATGATGCTTGCTTAACTCCTTGTTTTTACATGGATTCCTGCCGTTTCGATTCGCTGGCTTTACTCGGTTCGGTTTGCGGATTTCTACGTCCGATTTGTTGATTGTGTTGTTGTCCCCGTACTTAATGCTATTATTACTCTTTAGTGTCATCTGCCTTCCTCTAGTTAAATGCCATTTGTTCCCTATTTAATTATTATGACTTCATGTTAATCATTTTGATTACGTACTCGTATATGATGGTTAAGCCTAGGGCCGGCAGTGTGCCCGTTTTATTTATTTGTGGGATAACCAAGGAAGTGACGCCCTTGGGATGTTTAGATAATTAAATGGGCCGAAGGTGTGCCCTTTTTTGTTGAAGGATATTATGCATGGTTTAGATAATTATACATGTAGAGTGTATGCGTATGTCTAATTGATGGATGTCTTGAAGTATCTGTGGTGATCTTATGCATAAATGCTTATTCCTTTATCTTGTTAGCTTGTTATCTCTTTCTGCCGAATGATTGTTTGATGATATTGTTGATCCTAACCTTGTTTTGATGATGCCAATATACATTAAATGATAAAATATATGTTTAATATTTATTACCCCTTTAATTGGAAATCTTAAATTCGATATTTAAGTAATTTTTGTACTGACAGTCGATGCAAGGATCGACCGTAGGAATGTGACGGTCGATCCATGGATCGACCGTGTGAATGCATCATACTTGGAAATATGCGTTATTGGCTCACGGTCGATCGGTGCATCGACCGTGGGAAGCGTTTTTCTTCACAGAGCCTGACGGTCGATGCGACGGTCGATGCGGCGATCGACCGTGGCGCATTAATGAAGAAAAGTGAAAAAGCAACGGTCGATCGGTGCATCGACCGTGGGAAGCGTTTTTCTTCACAGAGCCTGACGGACGATGCGACGGTCAATGCGGCGGTCGACCGTGGCACATTTATGAAGAAAAATCAAGGAGCGACGGTCGATCTGAGTATCGACCCTGGGAAGCGATTCTCTTAACAGAGGATGACGGACGATGTGACGGTCGATGTCACGGTCGACCGTGAGAGTGACGGACGATGTGTGGATCGACTGTCGAGCAAAAAGGCTGAGTTTTTATACGTGATGGACGATGCATAGATCGACCGCCAGCAACGCGCAGAGTAAAAAACTAGCCGTTGGAGAGTTGCAGAGAGCCGTTGGAGCTCCTTGTTGAGCTGGTTGAAGCTCAAGTATAAGTAGTTCCTTGATGTAAACTTGCTAGAACTTTTATCATTATTATTGAGATTATCTAAGCAAGTTTTAGAAAAACTTTCTACTTATTCTCCTTTGTGCTACAACCTTTGTAAACCTTCTTCAAGTGTGAAGAGGTATCTTGAGAGATATTCAACAGCAAGTGGCTGTGAGTGTAAGGTCACAAAGCACCAGGAAGCTTGGAGGAAAAGCTTGTAAAGGATTTACAAGTAGTGGAACCTCAAGGGGAGCCTTGAGAGAAGTGGACGTAGACCAAGAGTTGGGTCGAACCACTATAAAATCGGTGCCATCTCTCTAACCCTCTTGATTGTATTCGTGCATGCTTCTTGCTTTAGTTTCATTCCATCTACAAGCATTTAAAGTGTTAATTCTCTCCTACCTGGTTTTCCATTGATCTAGACTTTCGAAAAAGAGTCCAATTCACCCCACTCTTGGACCATCAATTGGTATCAGAGCTAGGTATTTATTTTAGTGGTGTAACAACCCTTAAAGGATCTTAATCTAGAGATGAAAAATATAGAGGGACAAGCTACCAATAGGCCACTCTACTTCAATGGTTCAAACTACAATTACTGGAAAACAAAAATGAAAATTTTTGTTCAATCAATGGATTATGAGGCCTGGTTAGTAATAGAGGATGGACCTTATATCCCTACTAAAGTTGTTGATGGGAAAGAGGTCCCAAAGACAAAGAGTGACTACACCCCGATTGACCTCAAGAACCTTCAAACTAATGCCAAGGCCAAAAGCTTTCTATTTTGTGCCCTTAGCCCTAGTGAATTCAATAGGGTCTCTACATACAAACTTGAGGTTACTTACGAGGGAACAAGTCGTGTTAAAGAGTCAAAAATCAGTATGCTTGTACATGAGTATGAACTCTTTTGCATGAAGAATGATGAAACTATTAATGTGATGTTTACACGTTTTACCAACATATTGAATATGCTTGAATCTCTTGGAAGAATTTATGCTAACGATGAGGTTCTGAGGAAGATTCTTAGGTGTCTACCTAAGTCTTGGGATCCTAAAGTGACAGCGATCGAAGAAGCCAAGGATCTATCAAAATTATCACTTGAAGAGAAGCAACGAAGAGGGAGATAAAAAGAAGAAGACGGTTGCCTTCAAGTCATCTAGCAAAGACTCATCCGATTCAAGTGATGGAGATGACGATGAGGAGTTGGCGATGATATCAAGAAGAATACAAAAGATCTTCAAGCGCCAAGGAGGAAAGAAATTCTTCCAGAAGAAATTCCCCAAAGGTGAAAAATATAATCCTACTCCTTCTAACTCAAATGAAATCATATGTTATGAGTGTAGGAAGCCCGGACACATCAAGTTTGATTGTCCTCAACTCAAGAAGCCCTCCAAGAAGGAGTTCAAGAAAAAAAAAAGCAATGATGGCTACTTGGGGAGAAAGTGATGTGGAGACTTCATCCGATGAAGAAGAACAAGAGGTAGCCAATATATGCTTAATGGCACATGGAGATGAGGAAGAAGAGGAAAATGAGGTAGAGGATGAGCTTGCATTTGAAGAACTTTTTTATGCTTATCATGTTTTAGCTAATGATTTCAAAGTCCTTAAAAAGAAATATTATGCTACTTGTAAGGACTTGAAGAAAGTAGAAGAAGAAAAGGTAGATGCCATGCATAGGATTGGAACTTTAGAAAAAGAAAACAAATGTATGCTAGATAACAAGTCTTGTGACACAAATGATACACTTGAGGATGAATTCAAGAACACTCAATATGAGCTCACCATATTGAAGAACACAAACTATGATATGCAAAGGGAACTTATCTTCTTGAGAAAATCCAAGAGAGATCTCACTCTTGAGGTAAATGACTTAAAAATCACTATAGCAAAATTCGTGAAGAGTAGAGACAAGTTAGATGAGATCCTTGATAGCCAAAGGAACTCCTTAAACAAGGAAGGAATTGGCTACAACCCTAGGAAGGTGAACTACCAAAAGAAGACTAACTTTGTTAAAGCTTCTTCTCATCCTCCTAAGGTAACACAAGCACCTATATGTCATTATTGTTGCAAAGTAGGTCACATTGCACCTAGTTGCTATCTAATGAGGAATGCTAATGCTAAGAAAATTTGGGCACCTAGACATTCATCTTCTTCTCTTATGCATAGTACTAATGCAAATGGACCCAAAAAGATTTGGTTACCAAAAATCAAGGTTTGATCTCCTATTTGTAGGAATGCATGAGATCCAAGATCAAGACCAACACAAAGGCTAAAAGATGGTACCTTAATAGTGGATGCTCAAGACACATGACGGGAGAAAGGAGCATGTTCTCTACCTTCCAATCTAAAGATGGAGGAATGATGACCTTTGGAGACAATGCAAAAGGAAAAATAATTGGCATTGGCAATATTGGTAAAACCTCTTCCACTATTATTGAAAATGTCCTTTTGGTAGAAGGTTTGAAACATAATTTGCTTAACATTAGTCAATTGTGTGATAGAGGTAATAAAGTCATTTTTGAAAATTCAAAATGCTATATTAAGAATGCTATTTATGATAAAATCATACTAGTTGGTCATCGTGATGGTAATGTGTATACATTTTATCTTAATGATCTTATTTGCCAAGATGATTTATGTCTTAGTGCTTTAAATGATAATTCTTGGTTATGGCATAGGAGACTTGGACATGCTCACATGGATTTAATTTCCAAACTCTCTCGAAAAGACCTTGTTCTTGGACTTCCCAAGATCAAATTCGAGAAAGATAAGATTTGTGATGCATGTCAAAGAGGAAAACAAGTAAAATCCTCTTTCAAGTCTAAAGATATAGTTTCCACCACAAAAGCACTAGAACTCATTCATATGGACTTTTTTGGGCCTACTAAACCAACAAGCTTAGGTGGTAGCTCATATGGGTTTGTTTTAGTAGATGACTATACTAGATACACTTAGGTGATTTTCCTTGCACACAAAGATGAAGTCTTTGAGGAATTCACCAACTTTTGTAGAAGAGTCCAAAATGAGAAAGGTATTCTCATTACATGCATTAGAAGTGACCATGGAGGAGAATTCAAGAATTCCCATCTAGAAAAGTTTTGCAATAACAACGGGATTTTCCATAACTTCTCTTCACCTAGAACCCTACAAGACATGGCTAGAACTTTATTATGTGAAAATAATTTTCCTAAGTATTTTTGGGCCGAAGCAATTAATACTTCTTGCCATGTGATAAATAGAGTAACCTTGAGACCCATTTTGAAGAAAACCCTTTATGAGCTTTGGAAAGGAAGAATTCCAAATATTGAGTACTTTAGAGCTTTTGGTTGCAAATGTTTTATCTTGAACAATGGCAAGGATAGTCTTGGAAAATTTGATGCTAGATCCGATGAAGGAGTTTTTCTTGGATACTCGGGGAGAAACAAAAGTTATAGAATCTTCAATAAAAGGACCTTGGTGGTTGAAGAATCAATGCATGTTACATTTGATGAAATGATTTTAATTCCTAGTAGAATTGATAATGGTAAAGATGAGGAAATCCCAAATGACAAATCAAAAGACTTATTGGATGAAACCCAAAATGATGTTGAAGAATTGAATGATAGATTTGAGGAATCCCTTGAGATTATACCTAGTGATCAACATCATGATTTGCCAAAAGATTAGAAGTATGCATCTTCACACCCAAAGGAATTGATAATTGGTGAACCATCAAGAGGAATCCAAACTAGATTTTCGTTAAATGCATGTGCAAATCTAGCCTTCCTATCTCAAATTTAGTCTAAAACGATTGAGGAAGCACTAGAGGATGATCATTGGATCTTAGCAATGCAAGAAGTGTTTAATCAATTTGAAAGAAATGAAGTTTGGAATTTGGTACCTACACCTTATGATCATCCCGTTATTGGTACTAAATGGGTTTTTAGAAACAAAATGGATGAATCGGGAACAATTACAAGGAATAAAGCTAGACTAGTTGCAAAAGGTTTCAATCAACAAGAAGGAATTGATTTTGATGAGACTTTTGCACCGGTAGCTAGACTTGATGCAATAAGACTACTTCTAGCTTTTGCATCTTACAAAGATTTCAAATTATATCAAATGGATGTTAAGAGTGTCTTCTTGAATGGTTTACTAAAGGAAGAAGTCTATGTTGAACAACCCCCCGATTTTAAAGACTACAAATTGAGAGATCATGTATTCAAACTCAACTAAAGCCTTGTATGGATTAAAACAAGCTTTTAGAGCTTGGTATGAAAGGCTTAGCAAATTCTTGATGGATAATGATTTTTGTAGAGGAAAAATTGATACTACATTATTTACCAAATCAAAAGGCAAAGATTTGCTCTTGGTTCAAATTTATGTTGATGACATTATTTTTGGTTCTACAAATGATAAACTTTGTGAAGAATTTGCCACATGTATGCAAAGTGAGTTTGAGATGAGTTTAATGGGTGAACTCAATTATTTTCTTGGTTTACAAATCATGCAAACTCGAGGAGGGATCTTTATTAACCAAGCCAAATACACTAGAGACCTACTCAAGAAATATGATTTTGTTTAATCCAAAATTTATAGAACCCCCATGTGTACAATACTCAAATTAGACAAGGATGAAGATGGGAAACCCGTTGAACAAACACTTTATAGAGGGATGATTGGTTCTTTACTCTATTTGACCGCTAGTAGACCGGACATCATGTTTAGTGTTTGCCTTTGTGCAAGATATCAATCTTGTCCTAAGGAATCTCATTTTATTGCGGTCAGGAGGATCTTTAGATATCTAATAGGAACTCAAAATTATGGTTTGTAATATCTTAGAAGATCATCTTTTGATCTAATTGGCTACTCCGATGCGGATTTTGCCGGATGTAGACTTGATAGAAAAAGCACAAGTGATACATGTCACTTTCTTGGTCATGCACTTGTTTCTTGGTTCTCCAAGAAGCAAAATTCAGTTGCTTTATTCACCGCCGAAGCGGAATACATTGCGACGGGTAGTTGTTGTGCACAATTACTTTGGATGAAAATGCAATTGAAAGATTACAACATATATGTAAGCAAAATGCCCATTAGATGTGACAACACTAGTGCCATAAACTTATCTAAAAATCCCATCCTACATTCTAGAACAAAGCACATAGAAATTAGACACCACTTCCTTCGTGATCATACACAAAAAGGAGATATTGCACTTGAATTTGTTAGCACCGAACATCAAATTGCGGATATTCTAACCAAACCCTTGAGTGAGATTGAATTCTCTATCTACTAAGGGAGTTTGGGATGTCCAATGAATGTCTAAAATAAAGGAGCTAAAAGAAAAAGGTATGGTCACCTCTTTATCTGTTTTCATACCATATCCAACTTGAATGCTAAATTTTGGTAAATTAAGTGAATATCATGATTGATGAGTGATTTTTGTCTCATAATATTTAGTTACACGTGCATGCAAAGTTTTGTGATGTTTTGATTTAAAAATGATTTTAAATTGAATTTGAAAACTCACTTTCTGGAACTGACGGTCGATCCAGCCTTCTTGACGGTCGACCATGCGTACATTCGCACTGGATGGTCGACCGCCAACTTCCTCGGATCGACCGTGGGATTTCATTTTTAGACCCATTGTGTGCCACGGTCGACCGCCAACTTCGTTGGATCGACCGTGCGATGGCTTTTTATACAAAATACTCGCGACGGTCGACCGCCAACTTCTTACGGTCGACCGCCACGGACCGTGTGACAACTTAAGTAGGGGCTTTTTCGTCATTTCCTCTCCAATCTCCCCTTATAACTCCCGATCAACCCTTCATTCTTCTCCTGGTTCGACCGTGCCCTAACCTTTTCAAACGTCCGTAGCCCACTACTCCTCCTCTCTCTCAAACCACGATCTCCTCTTCCCTTCTCAAAACCCTAACCAGCCGGTGCACCATGCCTCGTACCAAGAATGCCGGCCCTCCTCCACCTGAGGAACCAAGTCCAGCCGGGAAAAGGAAAACAGCAGCAGCAAAGAAACCACCCGGGACGAAGAAAGCCAAAGGTGTGCAAGGCGGTTCTTCATCCAATCCTCCACCTACCCCTTCCTACGACGACTACCTCTTCCTAGATAAGGATAGGTATAACTCCTTGCATGAATTTAGGGATAAATTTGTTGTCTCCGGTAGAGCTCTATAATTTCCTGTAGGAAAGGAATGTGTAGTTGAACGATTTTTTACTGATATGGGTTGGAAGAATTACCTAGAAATGCCTCAGTACATTTATCCCGAAAATGATTAGATATTTTTATTGCAATATGACTGAGAATATAGATGATGAAGGTTGTGTAGCTCTTAGTAGCTATGTCTATGGAAATGAATTCAAAACTACCATAGAATGGTTGAATGAGTTACTAGATGCACCAAATCAAGGAGAGTGCATATACTTTACTTCTTATGATGATCTCAATAGAGTTGATAAGGATAAACAAGGGAGAAAGGCAATCCTTAAGGCTCTACTAGTTGAGAAAAACCCTATAGAGCTAAATAGCCTACACCATTAGTTTAGGGAGCTTGTCCACTTCCTAGGAACAAACATTTTTCCTAAGCTTGGCCAACATGATCACTTGAAGCCCATCCATGCCTATATTCTTTCTTGCATGGTTAGGAAGAAGCCTCTTAACCTAGGTTATCTCCTTATCAAGGAGATGCTTAATCTTAATGCTAGGCAATCACTTCCTTTTGGGGGGCTTCTAACAAGAATTTTCCAAGCCCTTACCCTCAACCTAGCCGTTGATGAACGGAAACCCCTTTCTCAACCCTTCAAAAAGTCTACCTACAAGAGGATGAAGGCCGCCAAACGAGCTCTAGGCCTTAGTTGGCCTGATGTCAGTGGAGATGAAAAAGATGAGCCTCAAGAAGAGCATGAAGAAGAAAATTTAGGGGTAGAGCCTTTACTTGAAGGACATCAAGGAGAATCCTCTAGTAGCCGAGTTCGTCGCAACACGGCACAAAGGCTTGATGAGCTTGAAGCAAGATTGGGAAGAATGGAAGTGAGTCTAGATGACATCAAGACTTCCCAAATCCAAGATAACGCCAAGATATCCAAGCAATTTGAAGGTATTTTGGCCTACATCAAGACTGAATTCCCACCTACCAATGCTTCAGTTGATTGACCCTAATTCCTCATCCTTCCTACTTCTTTTTGATGATGCCAAAGGGGGAGAAAAAGTGTGATGAATGAATGTGAACAATAGCCCTATATTTCTACATTTCATATCTTTACTCTTGTATTTTAGAAAACCTTGTTTTGAAATGAAAGTCTTGTAATTTCAAGTTTTTCCGAATGATTTTGAATGGAAGTATTGTATGCAAATGTTGGAATCTTTTGAATGAAATGCAAATGTGTTTGGATATTGCTATGATGTATTAGTACAATGTTATAATCTCAATATTCAATATAAAATCACTTCATGAAAGCATAAATGTTATTATTGAAAAGAAGTGAACATGCTAAAATACAAATTATTATGTCAACATATCTTGAATGGAACTTTTAATATCATTTTAAAGATATATAACTTATATGCATCTTGAAAATTCACTTTAGAACACAATTCTTGAAAGAAAAGGATGCATTGATTAAGGGGGAGTCAAAATATTTTATCATCACATTTAAAAGGATTGTCATCATCAAAAAGGGGGAGATTGTTGATCCTAACCTTGTTTTGATGATGTCAATATACATTAAATGATAAAATATATGTTTAATATTTATTACCCCTTTAATTGGAAATCGTAAATTTGATATTTAAGTAATTTTTGTACTGACGGTCGATGCAAGGATCGACCGTGGGAATGTGACGGTCGATCCATGGATCGACCGTGTGAATGCATCATACTTGGAAATATGCGTTATTGGCTCACGGTCAACCGGTGCATCGACCGTGGGAAGCGTTTTTCTTCACAGAGTCTGACGGTCGATGCGGCGGTCGACCGTGGCGCATTAATGAAGAAAAGTGAAGAAGCGACGGTCGATCAGTGCATCGACCGTGGAAAGCGTTTTTTCTTCACAGAGCCTGACTGATGATGCGACGGTCGATGCGGCGGTCGACCGTGGCGCATTTATGAAGAAAAATCAAGGAGCGACGATCGATCCGAGTATCGACCCTGGGAAGCGATTCTCTTAACAGAGGATGACGGTCGATGTCACGGTCAATCGTGAGAGTGACGGACGATGCGTGGATCGACCGTCGAGCAAAAAGGCTGAGTTTTTATACGTGATGGACGATGCATGGATTGACCGCTAGCAACGCGCAGAGTAAAAAACTAGCCGTTGGAGAGTTGCAGAGAGCCGTTGGAGCTCCTTGTTGAGCTGGTTGAAGCCCAAGTATAAGTAGTTCCTTGATGTAAACTTGCTAGAACTTTTATCATTATTATTGAGATCATCTGAGCAAGTTTTAGAAAAGCTTTCTACTTATTCACCTTTGTGCTACAACCTTTGTAAACCTTCTTCAAGTGTGAAGAGGTACCTTGAGAGATATTCAAGAGCAAGTGGTTGTGAGTGTAAGGTCACCAAGCACCAGGAAGCTTGGAGGAAAAGGTTATAAAGGATTTGCAAGTAGTGGAACCTCAAGGGGAGCCTTGAAGAAGTGGACGTAGACCAAGAGTTGGGTCAAACCACTATAAAATTAGTGTCATCTCTCTAACCCTCTTGATTGTATTCGTGCATGCTTCTTGCTTTAGTTTCATTCCATCTACAAGCATTTAAAGTGTTAGTTCTCTCCTACCTGGTTTTCCATTGATCTAGACTTTCGAAAAAGAGTCCAATTCACCCCCCTCTTGGACCATCAGATATGACATGGAGAGACACCTAGGCCTAGTTGTTTGAATGAGCTCTTGCATGATGCTTGCATTAGAGGCATTCAGGCTAGGTGGTAGGCGATGGATTTGATCGTCGATCCGAGGTTCTCGGGTAGCCCGGATCTAGCCCTAGGACCGGGGTTTGGTTAGTTGAGGACTAGGGCGAGATTGTGTGGTTATGATTTTGTGTTGATCGAGGTTGTAACCTAGATTTAATCATTTGAATTATGATATTGAGGACTAGAGGTCGTATTGTATCTTTGTCCCAAGGGCCTAAGTGTGGATGTCGATGTCCATGACATGTTTCCCCGTACAAGGGGTGGTGTATGATGAGAGCTTCGACGGTGAGTGCAGCGGAGATGCACCGACCCTGGGTCCGGGCTCGTGTTGGTCGTCCTCCTTGTTTCATCGCTTGGGTGAGGGTGACCCTATTTAGGGCCCTATTCTGGATCGACGAGGTGTGATACCTCCAGTGACACCTTAGACTTGGGTTGAAGTACAATACAGTTGCAATTTACTCTTTCCTTGAGTGTGACGTAGGGTAGAACCTTACTGGGCATTGTTGCTCACCCTACCTGGGCTGCATTGGCGATGCGGGTCGATGCAATTCCTTCTTTCAGGTGTTTTTCTAGAAGATGGTGCGACATTTCGAGGTGATCGAGGACTTGGAGCTTTAAGAAGTTTTTCTACAGTTCATTTACAGTTTTAATCAATGATGTATAATCTGATGTATCCAAGAACAGAATTGTATGATTATTAATTCAGTTTTAATTGAGAGATATTGCAATATTTTTTTAATGTAATGATGTTGAAGTTGTAAAATTATGAAATGTACAGGTTCCTTGTGCTATAAATTATAAAGGAGATTTTGCGAATTTTTTTATGAACTTGAGGACTAAATTGCTTAAATTCATAGCAGTTATATATTTGTGCGCCTATTGATGATGTAAACAGGTTTAGGTAGCTCATGCCTCGATTTGGATTGGTTTTCTGGGTCAGGGCGTGACACTACCCATTGACCTTCTATGGATTTGACGGATTTTGAAGAGGTTTTATGTTAGGATTTTTCGTCGTAGGATCGTTTTGTCTAATATGCATGCTTAGTATAAATGAGCCGAAGGTGTGCCCTTTACTGCTTTATGGTTAACTGTGGGAGTCATACCCTTCGAGAATGTGTAGATTAAATGGGCCAATGGTGTGCCCTTAACCTCTTTGATTAATAGCCCAACTAATAGCCAACATGTGTCGGGGGTATCGTATAGAATAATTATTTTACTGAATTGTTGATTGGATGTTTGATCTGGTTGGTTACTAGACTGGTAGTTCTATCGTTGTACTTGTAGTCTAGTTGCCCGTGGGGTAACTGTGGAACCTTAGTATGTTGTGTGCCAGAGTTGCACCGAAGGCTATTGTATAACAGGCGTTGCCGATTGATGTTAAAGAATCAGGTTGGATTTATAATACTATAGTTTAACCTGTTGAACCTCTGATGATGTTGTGGCATATAGTGACATCTAGGTTAGATGCTTGTATGGGTTCATGCATTGTATGCATTAGAGGCATTTCAGGTTAGGCGGGGCGATGGGTTGATCCTAGACTCTCGGTAGGTTGGATCGAGGATAGGTAGCAAGGTCTAGGGCACGATTGTATTGTCGAATCATTATGTTATCGAGGTTATTTTTTGGTTGGCTACAATGATAATGTTATTGAGGTTTAGAGGCCGTGTTGCTTCTCCAAGGCCAAGTGCTAAGGATAGTTGTCGATGCTCCTGACATGTGTCCCCATGCAGTGGTTTTCTGTTGGGTAAGGGTGTTCCTACTGGTTCTGGTTTTGTTTCCTCCCAGCGTGTTTCGTTGATGTTCCCAGCATGGTCGGTTGAGAAGAGTAGGATCCCGTGGGGAATTGATAGGGGTTATGCGACCTCGTGGCATCCTTTAGACTTAGGCGGAGAAACGACACTGTTGTTGTTTTCCTCCCTTTCAGTGTGGCGTAGAGTAAAACCCTACTGAGCTTATTGCTCACACCTACCCGGATTGCGTTTGCAGATGTAGGCGTCGGCTCTTCTTCCATAGTACCAGCTGGACAGGTTTTTGGTGGCGCTGTGATTTCAGGAGGCACTCGAGGATCCTGAGGTGTTCGCAACTGATGTGCTGTCGTAGGCACTCAAAAATAAAACCAATACTCTTCAAAATAAATGTAGTAGTGAGAGTACGAGTCGATCCCACGAAGAGTGTTTAGCCTAGTTTTGTGCTTAGTGAACAAAGATGGGGGGTTTTAAACGTGAGGAAAACAGTAAAGAAATAATCTAAAGCGAAGAATTGAATTAAATCAAGAGAACAAACCTTGGTCTGAGTCAACATCCACCATCGGAATCCAACAACTGATCATAGATGCAAGTATCAATCAATTCATACCATGAATATTCATCGTCCGAATTCAATTCGAATCTCTCCTCAATCTTAGTTAATTAGAAACAAACGATCCAATTAACCCTAACTACTAAACAACCTAAGACAAGCGCTGTAGATTTAATCTAGTAGCAGCCTTAAGAATAGGGAGATCGATGAAGCTAAACAATACAAGCACAAGCGGTTGCATTTAATCTAGTTGAATATTCTTCCTAAGATCTATCAATCTCTGAAACGCAGTAAATCAATAGATCCTAGTTGCTTCGCAGATTAGAGGGATCAAACAATTACGGATTTGATATCCAACCTAGCAGTAGATCGTAATGAATAATAAACTAGTAGGCCTCCTAGCAATTAGACAAGACAATCATGAAGATTTAATCTCAGAAGAACATCCAATACTCACATATAAACTGAACAATAAAAATAAATTAGATCTCACAGTTTCATTGATTCCGAGGCTTCAGTTTCCTCGACCAAGAATTAAGATTTAGCCACGCAGGGCCATCAAGAACAATCCTCAAAAGATTCCAATAAGTAAGAGAAAACCAAGGAAAAATATAAAAGAGTAGAAAAGAGCAGCCAAAAGTGTATGAGGATCCCCCCATAATCTTCCAAAGAATTCTATTTATATGCTTTTTATGAAACCCTTACTCGGATTAGATCTCAGCCCTTGATTTTCTTCACTGGGAAAGTCCGATCGATCGGACTATGGGTGTCGGATCGATCGGTTGCGTAAAAATCCTCCGTCTCTGGCTATTCTCGAGTCCGATCGATCGGACTTTAGGTGTTGGATCGATCGGACTTAGTAGGATGGATAGAGGGATAGATCGGACTGTGCACAGCTGAAAAGTATACGTTCTGTCAGGTTTCTGCATAGTCGGATCGATCGGACTTTCCAGCCTATTTACTGTTCTGCCATCCAGACTGTGCCATTGGTACTAAAATTGCCGTAACTTTCTCTAGGAAACTCGAAATCACGAACCGTAAAATTCTCCAGAAACTAGACTTCAAGAGCTTTCCAACCATATATAGCACATCATCTGGTTCTTGATCAACAGCTACAGATTAATCTTTAAAGTTGATCC
The DNA here is from genome assembly GCA_963920575.1 of Narthecium ossifragum. Taxonomy (NCBI): domain Eukaryota; kingdom Viridiplantae; phylum Streptophyta; class Magnoliopsida; order Dioscoreales; family Nartheciaceae; genus Narthecium; species Narthecium ossifragum. Next base: position 9,916,449 of record OY986971.1, on the reverse strand, counting down.
ATATACTCTTTTCAGCTTCTTTTCGAACTTAAGGACTTCAATTGCATCCTAAATCAAAATATAATAATAATGAGTGTATTTAGATACCAAATAAGCACATGAGACTAAGTATTAAGGGATAAAAATATAACATTATGCATCATCATCAGCAACTTCAACAGTAGATTTTGTTATAGATTACTTTTGACAGATGTATTAAATGTATAATCTTCCCTCTTCGAGGACTAGATTTTATGAATATGTATTCAAAGAGTGAATTGTATAACTCTGAGGTTTGTATAAATTATATAATCTTGTTTACTCTGATGTTAATCTGAAACTGTTATAGTTAGTAATTTATTAGAAATTACTATGCTGCCCCTTTGATAGAATTGTTCAAATTAGTTGTGATAATTGTTATGTAAATGCGCCGGAGATGAATGAATAGTAATAGGTTCCCTCACATCCCGGCCCGGATGGGTTTTCTGGGTCGGGGCGTGACAATATATACCAAAACTTTATTAAAGCACATAAAGGAAATGAGTTGAAGAGGATTATGTGAGCAAAACAAAAACCTATAAGAATACTAAAAACCATCAACTACACAACGTGATCTAAGCAAAACAAAACATAATCAACTCAAATCTCAGAAAATTGAAAAAACAAGTAGGTAGGAATCCCTACCTAGGCAAGAGCTGCTTCAATCCCAGTTGCTAAGCCTTGGATCGTCCTCAATCGCTTCAAAATCCAGCCGGATCTGAGCTCAAGAACAGCGGATTTCAAAAGGATTCAAGGAATAAGGTTACGTCCATTTTATAGACAAACGAACCGACCTATGAATGAGAGGAAAGATCGATCCTTCATGATGATCACGTCTTGACTTTCTGACACTAAAAGATCGATCTTTTAGCAAGGAAAGATCGATCCTTTAGGTGCAGAAAGCTAGACTTGGGCTAAAACACAAGCCCAAGTTCGGATCTTTTGATCCCGGATCCACCTAACCGTTCTAATCAAACACTAACACAAATATGGTTAGTGTGTGCACACGCGGGTGTGAAACAAATCGACAATGCACAATTTACCAAATTGCCCTTGCGGTCCACAACGAGCCACATGGGTAGAGGGACAAGTTCTCACAATGCCACTAACTTAGCCAAGTCAATTAGGTGGTTCACAGTCATCCCAGCCTAGGAGCAGTCATGGACATGGACCATGTTGAAGGGAGGATTTAAAGGTTTGTTTCTTTCTTAGAGAAGTCATGCCATTAACCCAACCAAGCTACCTTTATGGATTCACAACTTTGTTACCTTTTGTATTAGTTCAATTAGAATAATGAGACAACTATCAGTCGGAGCTTGTTTGCTTTAGATTTTGTATGTGTCATGTTGAGGGCATTCCTGCCAGTTTTTGTATGTGCTATGTTGTATGTGCCAGTTGGAACTTGTATGCTCCAGTTTTTGTCACCGTTTGTCACAAAAACAGAATGTTATTTCACTTGGCTTGTTTGTGCCAATTTATATCTTAGTTGGCTTATTTGTAATAGTTCTAATTTGTTTGTACTTGTCAATGTTACAGCTACCAGTTGCTTATGTTCCTATGATCCAATTGGCTTATTTGTACCAGTTTTGTTATATATGTTCCTATGTTACAATGAAACATCTATCAGTTTTGCCAAACATCACATATAATGCATTGTACAAATATCTCAGTCGTTGTATCTCAATCAAACATAAGTTTTTTCAAACAGTTGTCGGTTACGTTCCAAATGTCTCAGTCATTGTACAAACATATATAATAAGGTCATTAAAAAAGCATCCATATCTTCATAGACTAAGCCAATTGTGTTAAAATGCATCCATTATAAGCAAGATCCATTACAAACAAGTTCCTCCAAGTTTCAAAACATAGATACAGTTCCAGATAATATAGTACCAGATGGTCTCTACTGAGGTCAAACCCAGGTTACAAGCTACAAGCTAGAAGACAGAAACATAGTAGACTAAGGACAAGCACCCATGTCAACACCAAGCAGATCATGATTTTATTAGCATTGGCATTTGATTGCTTTATCTGCAGCTCCATCTTGGCCATAGTCCTCTTCATGGAATGCATCTCAGCCAGGTAACCCTCCGTAGTCATGTAATTATCCTCATTCATGGAATTCCCCTCTCTAGAACACGATGACTCCATCCCAGCTTCATATCTACGCAGCTTCCTCCTCAGTTCCATTATGATTTTCTTTCCACGTTCAGATACATATATCTCTTCATACCACAGAAAAAAAAAATCACAACCACCATGATCTTGTGAAAGACTGAGCAAGCAAGCACTCGAGTGGTCATTAAGAATCTCCATATGCTAACTCCTTCATCCTAAATAATGAGTCATTCAACTTACCGAATGAGTTGCGCAGGTTCAGAATCTTCGACCAAGATTTCATGGGCTCCAAGATGTTCTCACCATGACCCTCTATCGACAGTAGCAGTCACATGAATGCCATCGAGAAGAAGAGACCTAACTTCCACTGAGTTGTGCACTTCTGTGTGACAATTTCCCGTCCATATGTACTGTACAACACCGACATACATGGAGAGGTAGCAGTTATAGGGGACGATAAATAGTTGGTAGCAATACGAGGATAAACACATCAAGAAAGGGAAAAGGGAATGGATTAAAACCTTAATGGTGACCAAATCGTTGGCGACAACTGGAGATCAAAACCCTAGTTGACAAAGGATCCAAACCCTAGCCCCCAAGCGTTAGCGATAAGTGAGTGATCTGACCGACAAATGTTTGGGGGTTAACTAACTGGTGCCGGTTTTCCGTCAGCCCACACAACCGGCTGATAGAGCTTGAAAATTGTCGTGGCTTAACAAGTCTACTCAAAATTACAAATTTATATTCAAACTACTAACTAACTACTTTAGGGGTAGCTAGCAGTGAGTCCAAGTCGAATCCACAGGGAATACGTAGGAAAGTAATTAAACTACTAAACTCAATCTAAGTATTCTTACCAATAAGTTGAGAAAGATTCAGAATTGAAATTAAACTAACTTTACACTAAAGAATTGATAAATACGAGAAAATGGTACCATGGAATTCCTAATCCATAACTAGGATTCTACCATGTCTTTCTAGGATTAGAACGAGCTAACCAAATTGAATGATCTTCTTAATGGTTGATAGGTGAATGGCTAGTTCTCTCCATCACTCAACAAGTTCCGATTAGGATCCCTTGTCGGTGAAAGCAATAATCTAAAGTTCAGTAATCTAATGATTAGTTATGATCACTGCTAATGAATCCTTTGATCAGGATGAATTCATCGTGAGAAAACAGTATAATATGGATTTAGGTGTAAGATCAAGATGGTTCTAGCACCTTGAGGTCGCCAAATAGAATGTATTAAAGATTAGTAGTTAACCTAGTGGTTCTAGCACTAGTGTAGTGGTACTAGCACTTACGAAATCCCTAATCTTGAATGAAGATGAATAATAGATTAAGAGTTGGTCATAATGGTTCTAGCATTACGTGTAATGGTCCTACCATCACGAGACTCTTAATCTCGAGAAGCAAATCCTCACATCCATGGTTCTAACATGCATGCTTTGATGAGAATCTCTTATCTCAAGCCCTAACATACTCAAGACCTAGATCTATGGCATAAAGGAACAAATCATTCATCCACTAATAGTAAAATCAAACCAAGTTAATAAAGAAAGTAAAATCAATCCATACAAACCATTCAAATAGGTATGCAAGCCATAAATCTTAGGAATCCCTAATAGAAACCATAGTTACATCATAAGAATCCCATGGTAAAAAGTTTAGCTACTCATCTTTTGAGTTTGATCCATAGATGAAGATTGATGAAGCTCTTCTGTCATGGATTTCCTCCCAAAAGATTCTAAAAAGAAAAGTTAAAAAGAGGAAAAAAAACTGTTCTTCCCGGCCAAGAGAGAAGACCCCTAAAAACCCTAAAAGATGCCTATTTATAGCCTAGGTTACACCTCCTCCCGGATTAGATCTGGGCCATTGGTTTTCTTCACAAATAAACAAATGATCGATCATCAGGGAGTGATGATCGATCATCAGGGAGTGATGATCGATCATCAGGGAGTGATGATCGATCATCTCTTCTTCAACTAATGGCTGCGCCCCGTAAAGGATCGATCATCAAGGGAATAGATGATCGATCATCCTCTTGTGCTAATGGTGACATCCCGTGGATGATTGATCATTCCATAATGGAAGATCAATCATTTGAAACTTTGCTCTCTGTCACGTTGTTGTCGTGCATACATGATCGATTATCCAAAGGGTGATGATCGATCCTTTTGAATAATGCTCTCTATCAGGTAATGCACTCATATGATCGATCATCTAATGATGTGATGATCGATCATTCATGTCGCGCCCCGGCCCAGAAAACCCATCCGGACCGGGACACGAGGGGGGGTTCCTACATCTACTAACAACAACTAGCGGAAACAGTTACAACAAGCAGTCAGAGGACAGAAGTAAATCTAACTACTAGTATTACAAAACTGTACATACAACATAGTTACATCAATATTTACATAAACAGTACTCAAGTACAAAAGATGTTATAAGACTCAAAAAGGTTACATCAACAAAGGTCTCCCGGAAGGCACAGCAGAAGCCATCTTGGCCCTCAAACATGCCCTGATGTCGTCGCGCCACAGCAGGACGAGCAACTGAGGCCCACCGAAGGAGAGCTGGTACCTGCACCTGCAAACGCCGCCCGGGTAGGAGTGCTCACTAAGCTCAGTAGGGTTCTACTCTACGACACACACAAGGAAAGGGAAACTGCAACTGAACTAACTCTGTGCCAAGTACTGAGGCCTGCCAAGGACCCCATAAATCCCATCAATAACCCGAAGGGTACATGTCCAAAGTACGTCCCTCCGACAGCCACTGTTCAAGGGTGGATATTCTCTGACATTCCCTGACACAGGGTGGACATAACGATACCTGTAGGACACCCCTCTACAAGCGGGATCTCCACACTTGGCGGAACAACTGTGGTTATGACAACCAACTCTCAGCACTCCAAGCAACAGAGCTAACACGACCTCTAAACTCCAACTCAAAAGCTAAGGCTTGCAATGGAGCCCACAAATCCCATCGATAGCCCCAGGGTTCCTGTCCATGTACCCCTCTCCCGCCACAACAAGGAGAACCTCAGCACATGTCGGACACCCTTACTCATGCTGGATAACAAGCATGATGACACATGTCGGGGTACCGACATGCACCTCTGAGCAAATGATACAGGAGTACTAGGGACAAACCCCAATCAACAATGCATGCTATGAACAATACACGTACAAGAGAAAGGCATGCAACAGTATAAACATGCAACAATCAAGGGCATACCTCCGGCCCGTTTATACTAAACATTCCCGAGGTTCATGACTCCCTCGGTTAACCACAAAGCGATAAAGGGCATACAGCCAGCCCATTTAATCTACACAATCCCGGGAGTCATCGCTCTCCCGGCTCAACCACAAAGCGGTAACAGACATCAGTTTATAGGAATATCACTAAACATGCCATTCTCTGCTACCCTCATACACTGTTCCTGGGAAACACTGGATCGATCCAAATATACCCATGGATCGATCCGACTTGCCATCAGTGAACAGACCATCTTGGGTGCAACCGGGATCGATCCAAGATCCAAAAACATCCAACGACTCGATTACCGGGGAAACGCTAATCAAAATCACTAAAAATAGTCCATAAAACACCATCAGTCAGCTTTGGGATCGATCCAGAACATTTGGATCGATCTAGAAAAATATTAGATCGATCCGGAATATTTGGATCGATCCAAACAGCTTCATACCAGCTTCAGATCAGTCTCATCGCAGGCCACAAGAAAAATCACCAAAAGTAGTAGAAAAATCGGAAAAATATGAAATAAGTTGGAATGGAAAGATAATCAGAGATCTACAACTCTCCTGTTCATCATAACCCAAGAACATGCATGTACAAACCGGAAAACGCGCCGTACACTGGCTGTTCCTCAAGAACAGAGAAACCGGAAAAATCCGAGTTTAATCATGCTCAAATCCTACAAAAATCTCAACCAAAGCTTATGAAACTTAAATCAGAAATTATACTAAGCAAGAGGAAGCCAACCACACAAAGAACAACAAGATCAAACGGCTAGATTAAGAGAAACCCATTAAACAACTCACGTAGGTAGAACACCTACCGGAAACCCAATCCTCAGCTGATTCCTCGCAAACCGGTCACCAACAGAGCTTCAAACCACACCAGAGATCTTCCTCACGCCGCCACGGTTCCAATGAGCCTTGGATCGCCCAAAACGGTGGGCAGAGGAGGGAGAATGGTGGAGAAGAAGGTTCAGCCGGAAACAGGGGAAGTAGAACCGCGGAAGAAGGAGAAAGAAGAAGGAAGAAGAAGAGAAGGAGAAGAGGAAGAAGAAGAAGAAGGGGAAGGGGAAGGGGAAAGCCGGGGAAAGAGGGGAAAAGGGGAAGCAGAGGAGAGAAAGTCTCCTCTCCCCTGACAGCAGAGAGCGACGGCCACGACGGCCACGACAGCCAAAACGGCCGTCCTCTCAAGGAAGAAAGACGCCGACATGCTACAGTATTCGGATCGATCCAAGACTAAGTCGGATCAATCCAAGACCTAGCTGGATCGATCCAACACTAGCTTGGATCGATCCACATGTCAAAAACCTCCTAAATGGATCTAGTCAAACAAAAATCATCAAACAGAGGCTGTGTGCGCACACGGGTGAGAAACAAACCGACAAGACGCAATTTACCAAATTGCCCTTGTGGTCAACAACGAGCTACAGGAATAGAGGGACAGATCCTCACAATTCATTTCGAAATTGTCCAAATAAGCTTGTTGAAACTCCAAACTTGATCTAACACGTCCTGAGGTCTATTATACCTGAAATGGGATAAATATAGTCAGTGAAGCATTGCTTGGAGACCAACAAAGCCAAATTATAAGGGTGATTTGTGTACTTTTCAAGTCTTATCAACGACGTCTGTGATTTGGCACTAAATCACGTGATTTCAATACTTTGAGGTATCAATTCGAGAACCAAATTTTACGTGGTACCAAATCGCCTATTTTTGAAAGTTTGAGGTATCAAAATGCTTTTCTCTTAAACTTAATCCAAATTTTAGGTACTAAAACATATTTAATTACGGATTTCTATTTTTGACACTCACGTCACGGGTGGACCACATGGATTTCTCCGTAGTCGAGTTAATTGGTATAGGGTCAAACTCAAATTGAATAGTTTTTGAAAATTAGAGGACCAAATTGAAGGGATTTAGATTTGACGTACTGAACTGAAATTGAATCCAAACTCAAGAGTATCTGAAGATTCTTAACCTTGGTTATTACTTCTATCGCACCCGGATAATAGGCTCAGCTAATCCAAAGAAAAATCTAACAGTAGTACTGTTAGCCAAAATAATGGTTAACCAATCAGTGGTTGACACATCAGCTTAATAGGAATGGTTGACGACCTTTCTAATCTAACTGAATGATTATATGAAATATTGTGCAGGAAGCCATCGACGAAATGAAGAAAGGCAAAAGAAACATCGACCATGGACGACGATGATCTATCCACAAAAGAAGCATCGACCATGAGCGATGATGATTTGTACACAAAAGAAGGATCAATCGAGAAGAATTACATGGCAACTTAAGAACGATCATCGACCAAATTTAGAACTTGGCAACACAAGGGAAGCTCATCGCTCAGATGCAACCGTCATCGATCAAACCGTACCGTAGAGAAATGTGGAAACATCGGAGAACATGGGACACGCTGCAAAAATGTGAAAACGTCAGGGAACATGGAACATGCTGTCACACCCCGACCCAGAAAATTCATCCGGGCCGAGGCATGAGGGTTCCTACTCTACTCAATCATCACTGGCGCATTAATAATAAAAATAAAAACAACTAAACTAACAATTGATCTTGGGTCAATGTAAAATTTCAATTATAATTCAAGATTCTGATACAATATTTAATCCTCAAAATCCTTACAGAAGGAAAATTATACATTTAAATGATTCATCAAGATCGAATGAACCCCAAGTCCTCGAACACCTCCAAAGCCGACGCACCACCATGTGCCTGTTCAGTTGGGATCTACAGAAGAAGAGCTGACGTCTGCACCTGCAAAACGCAACCCGGGTAGGAGTGAGCAATAAGCTCAGCAAGATTCTATGCTACGACACTCACAAAGTAAGGAGGGAACACAACAGTGTCGCCCTCAAGCAAAGCCTTGGTGTACACACGGGTCCCATAACCCCACCGCATGTCCCTGTGAGAAGGAAACCAGCACTGCTGTCTCACAAGCATGAAACGGACACTACTGGCAGGAATCCAAACCGCTAAGAAGGCACACCCTCTACCCAAAAGACATGGATCACCAAACACCGGCTACACCTCATATCCCGGCTCGAGGTCGACACAACATCTAAACCTCAATCAATAATTGCAGTCAACTAAATAGTCACCTCGAATCATCAGATTATTAAAACAGATTAATCAATAATTGCAGTCAACTAAGGCTAGATCCGAGCTACCCGAGAGCCTTGGATCGGCGATCAACCCATCACCCACGTCCTATCCTCTATGCATCTAACGCAATCAGATGCGTGTTATGCTCATGCATAAACAAAAGTGTAAGCATGCAACAGGTTGTCAGATAAAACACAAGTCCGGGCGTAGCCTACAGCTCGCCAAGGGTATTCATAGCATCGGTCTACAATAAAACGGAATAAAATAGACACTCAGGCCTACAAACGGGACGTAGCCCCAGCCAAACTATCAAACAGCTATGACAGTAATAGAATAATATTTTAATGAAAGCTGAGGGCGTACTTAAGGCTATTTATTCTACACATCCCAAAGGAAGCGCAACTCCCCTGGTTCAACCATAAACCACACGCGGGCTTAAAATAATATATATCCAAGATATGATTAAAATAATCGATTTACATAAATCAAACCAATTATATCACGAAACTCAGAAAACTATATCTTTCAATTTAGTCGTCCGATTGACATGAAACTTGATATGCCCACTCAATGGCATACCCTGAATCACATATCCGAAAACTCGATTGATCGGATAAACGAAAATAGATCAAAACCTACAATTTCTGTAAAATCTCAGATTTGATAAACTAATCAACATCCTATTGAAAATAACTTGGATTAAAACCAAACTTTGTACATCTCTTCCAAAGATCATCAATATCATCGCCTCCAAAAATCAGCTCAATTAAATATAGAAAACCCACTTAAATCCTCAATTTAAATCAACTGCCCTGTTTCAGCAGAGACAACCTATTTAATTCACCAGAAATTCTACGTAGCTACACAAATCATCAAACCAGTTTGAAATGAAAGATAACTCAGATATCTACAACTTTCATGTAGAACTGAAACTAAGCTCATGCACGCACAGCTCGGAAAAAAAGCTAGAACACATACCTTTGATAACCATCTAGCATATATTGATAAGCAATTTAAGCAATAAAACAACCAAGAACACCTAAACAAGCCCTAGGGTTAGAATCCTACCTTATTGCGCTTAATCCACGTTTAATCCTCGATTAAACCGTCCAAGGGAGGTATGGATCTGCTCCTCCCCTTGCTGCCAACCTCTCCAAGCTGCTGGAATGCCATTAGCCATGAAACCCTAGCCGCAGTGGAGAGAAGAAGGAGGAAGACAAGAAAAAGGGAAAACAAAGGTGGTTCGTGGGCTACCTATAGGCCCGAGTCCGATCAGTCACTCCCCGAGCAATCGATCAGACTAGGTCGATTCGCATTCTTATCCATACAAGTCAGAGGCGGTCCCGACCTCGAATCCGACCGATCACTCCCTGGAGTGATCGATCAGTTTGGGCTGGCAGCTGTCCTAAAGACAGCTTCCGCGCGCCCGAACTCAGATCTTTCGATCCCAAGTTCACCTAAGGTTCTAATAAGCACAAATGACAAACAAGGGGGGTTGTGTGTGTATATCGTGGGTGTGGAACCAACCACCAAGGCACAATTTACCAAATTTCCCTTGGGGGTCTTCTCGATCAACCCGATCGTGGAACAAGGCCAAACGGGCCAGACCCTCGACCTAACACGGTCGGACTGGGTTGGAGGAACGGGTCCTCACAACCATCACCTTAAAAGAATTTCATCCCGAAATTCGATAAGGGTAGGGCTAAAAAACAACAAAAAGGGAACAAGCACACTTGCACGAGACAACAAGGTCAGCAAGCTCACAGCCTGAGCGACCACACAAACAAAGGGCACCAACGCCAACAACAGCCACAGAACACAGGAGACACGTCGCGGGGTAAGAACCACTTGGGACACTCTACACATGCGCCCCCAGCGCTCCCAAGTCACACCATACAACACCTCTGCACCTCTAGAGGACTAACACTGACGAAACTGTCCTGTCTCTCGAGACTGCTCTCTCATGTCAAGCATCTGAATTGGCTGCTATCTGCACAATACATCTAGCCCATGCTCGAATCATCACCCCCGATGCTTCCGGAAGAAACTAAATGACGTCTCCTTGGCGCTACCGTTGCCAAACTGACATCCGCATGACTGATATGTGCTCTAAGCATGTCACCGAAGATATGAATGGTCCTCTCTGACCGTCTGTCTATCTGTGTTGCGAGTTGCTTTGCTAGAATCTGTCAGTGATCCTGGAATCATGGACTGAGGTGATGAGAGCTGGAACACCATGCAATCTGATCACCTCTCTGAGAAGCAAATGGCCAAATTGCTCTATGCCATCTGTACTCCTCATAGGTAGGATATGTGCTGATTTAGTCAATCATGCAACAACGACCCAAATCACGTGAAGTCTTCTTGGCATCCTCTACATGCTGGTAGTGAAGTCTGTCGCACCATGATGTCCACCCTAACAAAAGAAGGCTGCGATGAGCCTGCTGTCTGTCGACACTCTGCCTCCACTTCCTAACAAGTGAGGTAAAGAGAAAAGAACTCTACATCTGACCTCTGCATCTGACGCCACCTATGCTGAAGACGAAGCCCATAATATTCCCTCATGGTTCTGGGATGAATAGCATCAAGGAAAGAGTAAGCCTCTCGGACGATGTCCTCACGCAACTCTGGAACTGCTACTCGGCCTCTGGAGCACAATCAACTATCTGTTGATGCCGTCAGAAATCTCGGTGGGCTCGATGTCTCGACAACCTCTGTCGAACAATCGGAAGCACAGCGTGAACTGCTGTAATGCACCTCGAATGATACCGCATCAGTCTGGAATGATGATTGTTGAAGTAGACAAACTCCAGCAAAGGGATGTACTCCTCTCAGCTACCTCCTGCAATCTGGTGATGATGTCCACCATGGTGTGCTTCCACTCCTACTCCGACACTGGAAGGGTGGTTGTAATGGGTCTGCTGGATCTGCAACAGTGCCACCAAAGCACACCTTGTTGTCTGTTGACCTTGTCCAGGCGTCAATCACGTGCTCGGTATCAATCGCAGCATGGATCTCGATGATCTTCAAATATCTATGCTGGGTCTCTATCACTCTGGCCAGGGGAGCTGGGATGTTGTGAACAACAAAGAGGATGTCGTCTGGAGCCTGGTCCTCGAAAGTCGATCCAACTGACTATCTATCTCCAATGAGCTGACAAACCCATTAAATCTGCTCTAGCTTCTCTAGCAACCACTGATGGCTATCACCCTTAAAGGCACAAACGTCGTGACTTTAAGGTGAAGACGCTCGACCTCCTGATCACTCTGGTCAACGGTCCCACGGTTCTGGAGATGTCTCTGTTGAATCTCGAATACCATCTTCGACCTCTGCCATTGCATATCTGTCTACCGCTGGCACGGCCCGTGTCGCGCCCCGACCCGCGAAAGCCCAACAGGGCTGGGCGACGCGAACCGGAACCTAACGAAACGCGAAAAAAGACGGCGAGGGTTTCCTCTAACCTATTGGTCTCCCTAACAATTCATCAAAAGCACCCTCAATTAAAAGACATTAATTTAATAAGCCTCGAACCACAGATTTACAAACCCAAGTGAATTTAATATACATATCCTCAGAGAGGGAAAGATTCAAATACAACATTACTCCTGTAGGAGACTATCTAACATAAGGTAAAAACCTGTAAAGATCGCCACCTCTCAAACTCCACCTGGCGCCGCCGCACTGCCGACCAACTGCCCGGTAGAGGCCACCGAAGAGGAGCTAGCGCCTGCACCTGCGAAACGAAGCCCGGGTACGAGTGAGCATAAAGCTCAGTAGGGTTCTACACTACGACACACAGAAGGAAGAGGGAAACGCAACACTGTCGCCCTCAAGTAAGACCTGGGTGTATACAGGGGGCCCCATAACCCCACCGCGTGCCCCTGAGGCCCAGGGACGGCACTCAGTAGCAAGAACAACACTGGCGACACACAACTGCAGGGAACGGCACTGCAGGCAGGAAAAAGGCACCGCTGAGTAGACAACTCCTCTACCCCAGGGTCAGCACAGTGGGACACCGGCTTCACCTCAGCATCCGACTCAAGGCCGACACGACCTCTACAATCATCAACCAACAGGTATACCAGTCATCTAAGCCTATCATCAAGTTTGACTGGACACCACAATTCAAACCGGGTCCAAACTACCCAACCCCGGTCCTAGGGCTAAGTCCTAGCTTCCAGCCTCGGGACGGCGACCCACGGATCACCCACGCCCTAACCAATGCAACTAATGCACAACAGAGAATGCATGCTATGAACATACACAAACAACAGATAGGCATGCAACAGTATGTCAAAGCAGCATATAAGTCAACCGGATCGCTGCAGCGGTACTAGCGGTACTACCAACCGCTGTCAACCGATTCGCAGCGGGTCCCGACATTACGACGGTTCCGCGACCGTCAACCGCGGACTCCTGCAACGGGAAGCAACCCCAAAAACCGTTGATGAACAGTAAAAAAATAATATTATAATCCGACATATAATATTATATTCAAAACACCCAAAACCTCTACTTAGAGGCTAATTGATCCCATCGATCCGACATCCAAACAACGTCGGGTTCAAGATCCAACTTAGCCACCAGTAGATCTACATGCCGGGATCAACATATCCAAAATTCATACACATCCAACGGTTGGATTAACGGGAAAACACTACTCAAAACCGCTAATCAAAACTAACTTACCATCTCTTGCAGCAACGCAGCCCGTCAGTGCAAAAATCATAACAATTCGTAGTAAAATTGAAAAATTATGAAATTAGTTGGGTTTGAGAGTATATTCAAAGATATACAACTCTTATGTTCATCACAACCCAAGATGATGCACATACCGGCCGAAAAACTCGCCGCAAGCCGACTGTTCTTCAAGAACAGCAGAAAGCGGAAAATCCGAGATTAATCATGCATAAATCCAACTAAAATCTCAACCAAAGTTTATGAAACTTATATCAGAAATTCTACTAAGCAAGAGGAAGCCAACATCGCATAGATCAACAAGATCCAACGGCTAGATCTAAAGAAAACCCAAAAACAACATCAGTAGGTAGAAACCTACCGAACAACGCTTTCCTCGGCTGATTCCCCGCGAGTTGGTCACCAACACAGCTCCAAACCACTTCAGGGATCTTCCTCTCGTTGCCACGAATCCAACGAGCATTGGAAAGCCCAAAACAGTGGTCGGAGGAGGGAGAACGGAGGAGAAAAAGTGTCGGGCCCCGACCCGCGTAGGCCCAACCGGGCCGGGCGACGCGAACCAGAACCTAACCTACTGCGGAAATTTTGGCGAGGTTTCCCTCTATTCGTAGTGGTTACCCTAGCAAGTCATAATCATCCTGTATTAACAATAATTACAAACCCAAAGACTGAACTGACATATATATTACACAACCTCAAAACAGGAAAATTATACATTTATCACTCCCGTAGGAGACTATCTATAACAAAAGGTAAAGACTGGAAGATAGCCACCTTTCAAGTACCGCCAGACGCCGCCACGTCACCAAACACCAGCCCGGTAGGGGTGACCGAAGAAGAGCTAGCGCCAGCACCTGCAAAATGCAGCCCGGGTAGGAGTGAGCACTAAGCTCAGCAGGGACACTACACTACGACACTCACAAGGGAGGGAACACAACAGTGTCGCCCGCAAGTCAGACATGGGTGTGCTGCAAGAGTCCCATAACCCTTCGCCGGTGTCTCTAGGCGTATCCAACCATGGTCGCCCCAACGGACTGGGCCCATCCTAGATACACCTAGTGTCGCAGGGTTCCAGCTGCGGTCACCCAAACGGACTGGGCCCACACTGGTCGACACTGCTGGCATGAACAGACACTGCATGGGCTGGACCCCTCCGATGGTCCCCAAGAACAAGACCCGACACCGGTTGCACCCACCTCATCTGGCTCGAGGCCGACACGACCTCTAATCATCGAACAACAAAGTATTCAGGTCAATCTAACCCTATCATCGAAAACGAGTGAATACTACAAATCGAGTCCTGGACCAAGCTACCCACAACGGTCCTAAGAGATAGATCCGGGCTACCCGAAAGCCCCGGATCGGCAACGCCCTACACAGATGCAACTAATGCACAACACAATGCATGTATGCACATGCGCAGGATAATACATCTAAACATGCAACGATATGTAATGATATACAATAGCAAGGTTTGGGCACGGCACCTTGCCGCCCCGGGGTGGTGAGCAGATAAATAAGGTCTAGGGACTGCTACAGTGGTACCCCATCAACTGTCAGCAGTCCAACACAACACCTGCATCAGGAAACAGCCCCGCAAACAACAGCTCACATAGATAACAGATAAAGCCCTCAGCGCATGCCGGCATGCAAGGCTAGGGAAAGCTGTAGGGCTACCCGCCCGTTTATTCTAAACATCTCGGGAGTCATCACTCCCCCCGTTCACCACTGCCCCCATTATGGGGTTAACATGCTTAAACATATATACAATGTATAAGACAGTAGAGAAAGCCAACATACCAAGCCCCGCGGGCAAAAACCAAGAAAAACCTCTTTGCTGCTAAAAGGATCGATCCTTCCTGAGAAAGGATCGATCTTTTAAGTAACAGTGAGCTTTCCCTCACTGTCGAGCAAAAGAGATCGATCCTTCCTCCCAGGAAGATCGATCTCCCTCACGACGAAGAGTAACCTTGCTATCCAAGAACCGGGATTGATCTCTCCAAGCAGAGGATCGATCCTGCATCGGGCGTAGCAAGACCAACCCAGAGGGATCGATCTTTCCTCAAGAGGGATCGATCCTAATGGGTTCTCCGACGTACTTCCGACGAGAAATACCGCCGGAGGAGACATCCAAATTTAACGAAACTCTGGGATCTGATAGATCAAGATCCCACGAGTCCAAAACTGGTGAAAACACGAGAAACAAACATGTATATCAAGAGATCTAAGTAAAAGAACACAATCAAACCGGAAAACTCAAAACCCCGAAATAAAAGTAGGTAGGAATCTGATTGGATGCTTATAATGCATTCAATTGATTGATTTTCATATCCAAATCATGCTTGATTTATGTTATCTAATGCATATTTACGATGCATATGAAAACTCCAAACTAGCCAAGGAGCATATGAAAGCACTACATGACAAGCACATTATTAGAAAAACATTTGAGCCTAATCAGAAAGTTTTGTTGTATAATTCCAAGTTGCATTTGTTTCCGGGCAAGCTAAAATCTAGATGGACCGGACCCTTTATTGTTGTAAATGCCTTGCCTCATGGTGTTGTTGATGTTTTTGACCCTAAAAATGGTAATACTTTCAGGGTTAATGGTCAAAGGCTAAAACCTTTTCAAGCTGATTTTTCACCTGACCATACTGCCTGACCTTTGGGTGAACCTACATGTACTTAGCCTTTGTGACCATTTCTTGTATATAGCTATTTTCTATTTGTTATTTGCTTTGTTTATGTTATTATAGCACACTTTACCGTATAGAGTGTTAGTTGTATTATATAGTTGTACTAACACTCTTTACAGCCTGAGCTTCTTCTCTACCGACACATTTAGCAGGTACATCTCTCTTTACCCCACTCTTCAGTTTTTTTTTATATTGATTTTCATGCATTGAGGACAATGCAATCTTTAAGTTGGGGGGTGTAGGGTACTTGTTATACATGATTGATGCCATGTGTGGAATGTTTATTGTGAAAATGCTGCCATACAATCATATGTTATATGGACTTGTTGTATGCTAGTTGGGGGAAGACTTCCTCTGTCATATTTACGTGCATTTACTCCCCCAAACTTGAGTGTCCATTAATGTATACTTTGTGGATGTGATGCTACTTTTGTCGAATTGTTTTCAAATCATGCTAGCTTGATTCAGTTCTTGTACATGTTAGAGAGAAAAAGGTCGATTTTTCTTGATATGGTTGGACCTGCTATTAGCATGATTAGCCCCCTTATATGTTCAAATTTCAAGAGAGGTTAGCTTTTATAGCTCTAGTTGTGACAATTTAAACACGAGGGAGACTTGTATTTTGATCTAGATATGCTCTGATAGCTTTGCTTTTACTTTCTTTATTCACGGCTTCCAATGAACTATAAAGCTGCTGAAGAGAGTAGCAAAAAAAAAAAAAAAAGAAGGGGTTTCTTAGTAAGGAATAAAATGGCTTTTTGCAGGTTTTATGCTAAGTAATCGGGTTGTGTGCATAACAATGTACATAATTCGCGTCAAACGGCATGAGACCTAAGAATATGCGTAATGTAGCTAGTTGTGGTTCGTAGCCTACGAGGTTCGAGTCACTAGGCCCGAGGGGTTCTTTGAACCTAGTGCCCTAAAGCCATCTGGCTTGGGAGTCACTGGCTGAAGGCTCGTTACATGGATCTAGTAGAAAGCTTAATGGGCCATGACATTGTACAGCTACACAAAAAAAAAAAAAAAAAAAAAAAAGTGAAAGTGGCAAAGCCACCAAAGAAGGGTTTTGAATTGGAAGTTGTGTATATACTTTGTGGATTGAAGTATGTTAAGAGTTGAGTTATTGTTTATGTCTTCTTCAAACTACTTGTTTCTCCCTATTAGACACACACGGGTCACTCCAGCTATGTGTAAAGCTATACTTGTCTTGTCTATTTGAGCAGGGTAGAGGACTACCTACCTAAGGCTTGTCCAACTTGTTGAGTTTAGTCTACCTCTACTTTTCTATATGTATATTCATTTTGGCTATGCATGTGCTTTTAAAGTTGTTTTTGTTTCATGATGGCTAAGCATCCACAGTGTATGTCTTTTGGATTGCTCAAGTTTGCTAGGGACTAGCAAAGAGCAAGTTGAGGGGTGTGATTGGATGCTTATAATGCATTCAATTGATTGATTTTCATATCCAAATCATGCTTGATTTATGTTATCTAATGCATATTTACGATGAATTTCATGTATTTGGATCATTTACACCCTTAGTATGTTATTGGTGTTAATTCGGTGTGATTGACATGTTTAGGGATTTTTCGTACTCTTAAGAACAAATTCTTTACTCGAAGTTGAATTTTGAACTAAAAATGTGATTTGTGAATAGGTGGAAATTCGAGTATAATTGCTTTAAATGTTGATTTTAATGCTTGGGCATGTGTATTACACCATATTTGAGATGTTAGAAGAGTTATTTGTGTTTAAAAGGTCAAGGATCAAAATATGACATTGTTGTAAATTTTCAAATTCCGTATTCTTCTTTAATGATTTGTGATCCTTTGACAGGGCATAAATGCATCCACAATCGCTCTAAAAATCTGTTTTAAAGCTTGAGCATGTGTATTTCATGGTATACTTGATGATCATGCACTTGGTTGCGCTTAAATGCTCAAAGATCAAATTTTGACACCCTAAGCCACTTTCATTTTCCGTATTCTTAAGTGAATAATATGCGATCTTTGACAATGCATAAATGCTAGCATATAAGTCCAAAAAAATGTGCTTAAATACTTAAACATGTGTATTTCATTGTGTACTTGAAGCCCATATATTTGGTTCGATCAAGTTGTGTTCAGATCAAAATTTGGCACGCCAAACGAGAACCGAAACATTGCTGATTTTACTGTTTTCGTATTTTTTCAGGGCTGAAGTAAAAAGGTCATAAATTGCTCAATTCTTATCAGAATTTTTCGTACAAAGTATCGTTGGAAAGATAAATTGAAGCTCTACAACTATGTCTCAAGTGACATTCTCGTCAGAGGTGGTTTTCACATCGAAATTTGGGCTCCAATTTGGCTGACTTATGAAGCATTGGACAGAGCTGGAGTAAATCGGAGATAACTCTTGCTAGTTTTATCTGAATTCCTGGTGTAAGGTACCGTTGGAAAGGTCATTCAAAGCTCTACAACTTTTCCAGAAATAGCCATTCTCAAAAAAATGAAGTTTGTATACCGAAAATGCCCTCTGAATTTCTGGTTTCTCCAAAGCTTATTGGATCCACATCCTATTAACCCATTAAGCCTCTTAATGGACCCTATGCTTAAAGCCTATAAATAGGCACTTAAGGGCAGCCAAGAGAGGGGGGAACAGCTGGTGGAAGGGGAGAAAAGAGGAGAAGAAGAGGCTTTAGGGTTTTGAGCTTTCTTTGGTATTTTCTTTGATTTTGTTCTTCTTCTTTGTAAATTTGGTATTATGTGTAACTAAAGACTTGTAGATCTCATCTCGATCTATCTTTCTATCGGATTACATTTTGGATTTGGTTTGATTTCAATGAAAAGAATGGTTTGATTACAATACTTGTTTCATTTTCTATTCCTCTAGCTTCTCTTTGCTTTTAGAGGTATAGATCCCTCAATTTTCTTTGAGATGCATGGTAGAATTGTTAGAATCAAGTGATTAGAGGTATAGATCCCTTTACATCCTTGATATATCTTCATTTAGGTTGATCCTAATGTCTTGTATAGAATTAGAGGTATAGATTCCTCTCTTTTTAGCAAGGCTTAAGTTAGGGTTACCTAAAGGCCTTGAGTTCTAAGGGTATAGAGTCCCTTAGTCTTTCTTTTGGCCAACCTTGAGGCTAGCCCATTGAGTAGTTTGGGGTATAGATTCCACTAATGATCTTGTTGCCTATGACTAGTGACTCTTGGTATTTTCATACCTAGAAATAAGTTTTGACAAACCATTGGCCTCTACCTTTGTGTATCTACACATGTTTTGAATGCCATATTTACCTAGTTAGGGTTCGATTCAAGAATCCTAACTTAGTGAAGTGTTAGATGATCCAATTTGTACATCTAATTTGAAAGATAGTGAAGGTTGAGACTACACCTTCTTCCACTTGTTATCTCACATTTATTTACTTTATTTATGTTTTAAACTTTACAAACCTTTATTTCAAAAATCCCAAAACATCTTCTATCGCTTTCCTTTTTGTCAAAAAGCACAAAAATAGTTTTTACTCTTCTTCTTTTGCATTTAAAGTTCCTAGTTTTAAATTCCATCGCTCCCTGTGGTAAATGATCTTGGGACTCACCCTTGTTTAACTTTGACAACTCCTGCGCTTGGGAGTATAAGCTAACTCATATTTGAGGGCAAGTCAGAATCCCTACCGGAGCAAAAGCAGCTTAAATCCAAGCAGCTAGGCCTTGGATCGTCCTCAAATGCCTTCAAAAATCGCAAGATCTGAGCTCAAATTTACGGATTTCAAAAGGGATTTAAAGAAGAAAGTCTTGTCTGCTTTATAGGCAAACGAACCGACTTATGAAGGATCGATCCTTCATGACGATCGCACATGACTTCTTGGCACAAAAAGATCGATCTCTTAGCTAGAGAAGATCGATCCCTTTTGTGATGAAAGCTAAACTTAGGCAAGAACTCAAGCCTAAGTCCGGATCTTTCGATACCGGGTCCCACTAACCATTCTAACCAAACATTACCACAAACACGGTCTGTGTATGCACACGCGAGTGTGAAACAAGCCGACAAGGCGCAATTTACCAAATTGCCCTTGCGGTCTACGACGAGCCACATGAGTAGAGGGACGGGTCCTCACAAGAAGCTTCAGTCAAAAACAGGGGAGGAAAACAGAACCGCGGGAGGAAGAAGAAAGAAGGAAGAAGAAAGGAGAAGAAGGAGAAGGAAAGAAGAAGAAAAGGAGGGAAAAGGGAAGGGGGAAAGCCAGGGAATCCGGGAAAAGGTGAAAGGAGGGGAGGGAAAGTCCTCCCCTTCTGACGAGAGAGCGACGGCCAACGGCGGCCGTCCTCTCGAAGCAGGAAAAGCCACCGACCGAATCCGATCGATCGCTCCAAGGAGCGATCGATCGCTCTCGAAAGAAAAGCCAGTCCGGATCGATCCAACACCAAGTCGGATCAATCCGAGACAGGCTGGATCGATCCAAATGTTTTAGATCGATCCGAACGGGTCAAAAACCCACCGACTCGCTCACGAGTCCGATCGCACGGGCCGTCAGCTGCCCAAAAGCAAGCTTCCGCGTGCCCGAGCTGGGATCTACCGATCCAAGGTCCACCTAACCATTCTAATCAAGCACTAACACAAACAAGGTCAGTGTGTGCACACGTGGGTGTGAAACAAACCAACAAGGTGCAATTTACCAAATTGCCCTTGCAGTCTACAACGAGTCACAGGGGTAGAGGGACAGGTCCTCACAGCCCGTCTACCGAATCCCGCATCTAAAGGCCAAACCTCGCACTGGGTGCCAAACAACACCAATGCTCCCTCAGCAGCCGCGACGCAAACCCCAAAGGTTGCTCCTGCTCCTCCTTGATGAGTGCATGAAAGTGCACTCCAAATAGCCTTATAACCATCTCAATTGCTAGATTATTATCTTTAATCAACACCTTTATTCCTATTTTTATATCTATATGTTGCTTCACATAGTTGTTTGGAAAATGCAGGAAATTGGAGCTAAAAGAAGCTGAAAAGAGTGCATGGATCACCTTTAAAGATTAATCTGTACCTGCTCATGAAGAATCAGATTATGTGCCATATATGGTTGGAAAGGTCTTGAAGTCTAGATTCTGGAAAATTTTATGGTTCGTGATTCCGAGTTTCCTAGAGGAAGTTACAGCAATTTTAGTACCGATGGCGCAGTCTGAATGGCACCACAGTAAATAAGCTGGAAGTCCGAGCGATCCTCCGATCGATCGGACTACGCAGAAACGTGACAGAACCTATTTTTTTTGGCTGAACGAAGTCCGATCGATCTCTCCATCCCTCCAAAGGGGTCCGATCGATCCGACACCAATGGTCCGATCGATCGGAATCGGGAAAAGCCAAAAACAGCTGATTTTTACTCAACCGATCGATCCAACACTCATAGTCCGATCGATCGGACTTGGGAATTAAAGGTTGACAGAACGTATGCTTTTTAGAGGAGTAGAGTTCGATCGATCCGTCCATCGATCGGACTCGGGCGTAAATAGAAGTTGGAGATTTCAATGAGACCGATCGATCCAACATCCCGAGGAGGATCGATCGGACGTTCCCAGTGAATTAAATCAACGGTTTTGATTTAACCCGAGTTTAGGCCTATTAATAGGATACTTAGGGTTATCAAAAGGATTTTTGGGGAGGACTTTTTGGCAGCGTTTGGAGGCGAGGAGAAGGGTTCCAGGCTTGGTTTTCTTTTCTTATTTCTTCTTTATTTCTTCATTAGTTTTGTTGCCCTCATGGTGAACATGAGTGGCTAGTTTCTTCTCTAAGGTACTGATGTAGCCCTAACTGAATCATTCTATGTTATTGGATCATATTTATTTAATCAGTTTATTTTCCTTGTTTCATTCATTATTATAACTGAGATCTTAAATACCTTTATCTGGCCAATAAAAGTATTATAGATTGTTTTATGTGAGATTGGGCGAGGGTTCATTCCCTAATCTTGCAGGATCTATGAATGAATGAGTTTATGTCGAGGCTGGGTTCAAGCTAAGAGTATTCTTGGTTCATAAGTGTTCTTCAGAGCTTAATGAATTCTTGGTTAACACTTAGTTATGGATTCATTAACTAGGGTTAATTGGAGGTACTTGGTGAAGACCGCGGCCGAACGGATCATCATACCGGAAGAACGAGCACTTGGAATTAAACTGAGATCTTGATTGATTCAATGCATAGAATGAGGATGTTATGGTGAAATCGGAACCTTAGTATCCATCCATCATATTTCTATCGTTTTCTTATTTCATTATTAGGTCATCTATTTTCGAGACTTCATATTTCTTCTTTTCCCTTCCATATTTTCTTTCTTTTCTGTTCTTTAGCATTTTACTCTATTAATCTCTACAAATCTCTGTGGGTACGATACTCGTCTTGCTACTATACTGATTGCACCGATTCGTATACTTGCGAGATATAAAATTTATTCATCACTCCTCAACGTGTAAGTAGACATGATGATGTCGACGGACGCCACTGGAAACTAATCAGGGTATGGCCTGGCCTGGAAAGCTGTCTTAGGGGTGTCAAAATCCCGAAGTCTCAGCTGGTGTAGTTGACGCGAAAGTCGACCTCTGAAATGGTCAACGAATCTCTCAGCTGCTAACACATCACCGATGCACTATAGCAAACATGTACTCGTTGTTGTAACACTGGCCAACTTCCTGAAGCCTATGTATGTACTCATCAAGAGTGAAAGATAGAAGATAGTGGAGAACGTGCTGAGCAGGAGTTACCAGGCAGTTTAACCGCCTAAATATAAATAGTCTTCTCTTTCACTATGTAATCTCTCTCGCAAATCAAACCCAGAGCCTACGAGCATGACGTCTTTTTCTAATATGTTTCTTATTTTTGTAAGTTGTTTTATTTAATGAAATGAATACGTTTCTTTTAATCTTTATTCCTTCTTTTAGAATAATGTAGTTTTCATTATTGTTGTTAGGTAAACCTTGTAGGATTAGATCTTTATGGTGTTTTCTTTATCATTTTCCTCAGAAGCTTTCTTTACTGTTTTCTTTAGATTAGTTTAATTTAAATGCTTTATTATTATAATCTAGATTAATTAGATTACAGTAGGTTTAACTTATCTTTTCCTTGATTTAGTAATTTACGATGATCTCTACTGCTTTCTAGATTAACTTAGCAGTTTTAGATAATTTTCCCATTTTCAATAGATTAATTTAAGATTAATTTAGGTTTAATCCTGATAACCAGTCCTTATTACATTATTAAATTAGATTCAATCCAGTTTCTGTTTAACTTGACACCTCCGTTCAAACATAGTTTGATGGAGTTGATCCATATCACAATCTCCTGATTTCTTGAGTGTTGGGTCATTTTGACATTGATTATTTGACCGGTCAATGGTTAAATTTCCACGCTAACATTTTTTGGCAGGTCCACCGGACCCTGGGTCAAGGTTTTATGAAAATCGGTCAAGTTGGACCAGACGGTATGGTCATCACTCGTACTAAACTAGACGCTCATAGTAGTGGAGGAGACGCTGATCACGGTGATGCCCCACATGTTCAAGATGTTCAAAATTCAGTTAGTGAAACTGAACAGGCCAATGCATCGCCCACAGAACAATCACATGTAGAATATCATGAAAGGGTGGTTTATCGCTCTGTGGAGCGGGGAAATACATCGACCAGAGATGGTCCAGAGTATGAAGTCATAACCTCCAGGACTGCCCATACTATGGTCGATAAAGCTTTGCATGCTAACAATCAACAAATGGCCAACCATATTGGCCTAGCGTTAAGGCCTTTTATAGACACCATGCAGAATTTTATAAACGTGACCTTGCCTCACACGTATCTTGGGCAAAATGTTGTTAGGCCGACCATACCAGTTATTCCTGTCGGTCAAAATCCTACTCAAAATAATCGTATCGGTCATGTGTTACCACCTAATACCATAATTGGGCCTGAAAACAATACTGGATTTGTTCTTTTGACCAACCCATCGACCAGCCAAAACGATGTTGGTCAAAATAGCCAAATTTGTCAGAATAGTTCAAATCATCTGATACGAGTCGATCCGACTCGACCAACTGGATCCGAACTCCGAAGAGGAACCAAACTGGTTCAGACTCTTTCCTAGTTTGACATGATCTTAACTAGTTCAAACTAGAGTATTTGATTAGGATTTATTATTATTCTTTTATTGAGTCCTAGTTGATATTTGATTGTTAGGAATTAATTAAGAGTCCATTTGAGTTAGGAAGTTGAGTTGAATTTGGAAGCCTTATTACTTGCTAATTAAGCAAGGGGGTTTTCTAATTGGATTAGGACTCTGTCAAGGTCTCTATAAAAGGACCTCATTAGTTTGTATTAGGTTATGCATGAGATGAATGATTAAGAATAGTTGATTAGAATATCATAGGAGTAGAGGTAATGTCGTTTTCCACCAGAAAATCCACCATTAATCCACCTTCTTCCCAGTCGATCATCTTCTCCGTAGCCGGCATCACCTCTACCGGAATTTCTCTTTCCCCGTCACTTTCTCTCTCCTCCACGTCAGCGCCACGTCACCGCTACGTCATCATCACTGTTCACCTCTTTCTTCCTCCTCTCTCCCGTGCCCGGAACCCTAGTCCCGCCGTTCTCTCCTCTCCGGCCACCCCTGTCACCAACCAAGGCCACCATCCTCTTCCCCCAAGCCCCACGACCTCGGTAAGCACCTCCACTCCCTCCTTTGTCCCCTCCGACGCCGTCCCCGACAAGCCTACCACCATCCCCATCGCTGGCAACCCCACGTCCATCCCCGACCTCACCCCCAATCCGTCCTAAACACCTCGCAGATCGTCCCTAACTCCCTTCCAACTATCCACGACCCTTCCCGACGTCCCTAGAGCCATCCCCGTCGTCCCCGACGCCGGTGAACCCAAACCCCTTCCGCCGACCTCCCAGATCCGATCCGGCTAGCCAAATCAGCCAATTGGACTCAAATCAAGTCCGATCATGCCGATTCTGATCGATTGGAGCAGTAGAGACCCGATACGAGAGGATTACGAGTAGACCGCTCGTATCAACTTGGTATCAGAGCTCCGTTCCACCGACTGTGCGGTTCAGACCCTACTGGAAACTTCCCGACCATGTACGGAGTACACTAGGAAAGTTTGGAGCAGCAATTCAAGATTCTGCAGTCCCAGTTGAAGCTCTGTTCAACTTTGATGGAACGCCAAAGCAGAAACTTGGAGCGCACCAGTAGGGAGTTGGGGCAGATCTGCAATTGGTGGTCAACGATAACTCCGAGTCATGCCCCTGCTCCAGCTGCAACCCAGATTACGGAACCTGACCCCGAGCCAACTCGGATTAGGACTCCGACTGAGACTCCTCCTGCAACTCCGAGAGTAACCACAATTGCAACTCAGAGTTTAACTTCGCCAACCCGGGTGAACACCCTCTACAACCTTCCCATGATTTTCCTGGAATTTTACCTAATTTTCAGATTTTTCCCGGGATTTTCTATCTCCTCCCGGATTGGCTCGAGCCGCGGCTCATCTCCTTCCCCGCGCACGGCTCGATCCGAGCCGACCCTTCGTTGTCCCGGCTCAACACCAGGGCCCGTCTGCTCGTTCCCGAGCCGCCACCCCCACGCCGCCCTCCGACGCCGTCCTCTCCACCTGCTCATCGAGGAAGCACCGGCGTCTGTCACCGAAGCCACCGTGGCCCACCACGACCACGATTAAGGCCTGGATCTCCGAGATCCAATTCCGGCGAACTCCCATGTTCCGGCCTCCTCCGCTCCGCCCCTTCCCGAGGTTGATCCCAAGATCAGACCTCACGAGAAAGGTCCCAAGACCTTCCCGTACATGTTCCTGACGAGCTCAAGCATCATCACGGCCTAGAACACCGGCGAACACCGGCGACGAACTCCTCCGCGCCGCCACCTTCAGATCCGGTGCATCCGAGGCCCAATCCGTCGATCAGACTGTACAGATGGAACCCCCACGTCCCTGCGAAGCTTCCTGTGCCATTGCCACACTCCGACGAGCTCGTTTCGCCGTTGATCCAGCTCCGACAGCTTCTCCGCCGTCCGATCAAGACTGTAACTTGATCCAGCCGTTTGATCAGCCTGATCTTCGATCCAGTGGTTTCGATCTTCGATCTGAACCTGATCCGAGAGTCCCCAGCAATCAGGACCATCCAGATCCACTCCATGTGATCAAGATACATCCTCAGCCGTTGATCAAGCATTCAAAGGTTGATATGAGCCATCAAAGGAGCTACCCTCCTTATTCAGATGCCATATTCAATCTGATCAGATCTGACTATGATGGTACCACCGGTTTGGCTCAACTGACCCAAGTCCAGATTGACACCGGTAGACCCAACCAAGTCAGACAGGTTTGGACCAGAGTACGACTCAGCACAGCTGAAGATTCAACTTGGTTCAACCAACTTCTAGCCCAGACTAGTGCAGCAGAAGCATGGTCCAGCCATCTTCACTTCAGATTGGACCAAAGCCAGCTTGACCCAGATTCAAGCCAAGTCCATGCACAGTTGATCAGACCATGGAGATCAGATCCCATCCTATGGTCATGGGCAACTCTACTGATGGGACATGATGAGGATGATCCAGGAGAGCCATTGAAGATCATATTCATGGAGCTACCTGAGCCATCAGATCGACCCCCAGATGCTCTATCCTCTACACAATCCATCAGATGCTTGGTACTGCTACCACTGGACCCGTCATGGGATCGACCTGGTTTCTCGCCACCGAGTCCAGAGCTACAGAAGCAAGTTGATTCGGTCCAGCCACATAGAGCCATCCTACCTGACTTGACTCTGGCCTTGAGGACAAGGCCAATTCTGAAGGAAGGGGGGATGATATGAGTCGATCCGACTCGGCCAACTGGATCCGAACCCCGAAGAGGAACCAAACTGGTTCAGACTCTTTCCTAGTTTGACATGGTCTTACCTAGTTCAAACTAGAGTATTTGATTAGGATTTATTATTATTCTTTTATTGAGTCATAGTTGATATTTGATTGTTAGGAATTAATTAAGAGTCCATTTGAGTTAGGAAGTTGAGTTGAGTTTGGAAGCCTTATTACTTGCTAATTAAGCAAGGGGGTTTTCTAGTTGGATTAGGACTCTGTCAAGGTCTCTATAAAAGGACCTCATTAGTTTGTATTAGGTTATGCATGAGATGAATGATTAAGAATAGTTGATTAGAATATCATAGGAGTAGAATATCATAAGAGTAGAGGTAATGTATTTTTCCATCAGAAAATCCACCATTAATCCACCTTCTTCCCCGTCGATCATCTTCTCCGCAGCCGGCATCACCTCCACCAGAATTTCTCTCTCCCCGTCACTTTCTCTCTCCTCCACGTCACCGCCACGTCATCATCACTGTTCACCTCCTTCTTCCTCCTCTCTCCCGTGCCTGGAACCCTAGTCCCGCCGTTCTCTCCTCTCCGGCCACCCCCATCGCCAACCAAGGCCACCATCCTCTTCCCCCAAGCCCCACGACCTCGGTAAGCACCTCCACTCCCTCCTTTGTCCCCTCCGGCGCAATCCCCGACAAGCCTACCATCGTCCCCATCACCGGCAACCCCACGTCCATCCCCGACCTCACCCCCAATCCATCCTAAACACCTCGCAGATCGCCCCTAACTCCCTTTCGACTATCCACGACCCTTCCCGACCTCCCCAGAGCCATCCCCGTCGTCCCCGATGATGAGTGCATGAAAGTGCACTCTGAACAGTCTTATAACCATCTCAATTGCTAAATTATTATCCCTAATCAGCATCTTTTTTACTATTTTTATATCTATATGTTGCTTCACATGGTTGTTTGGAAAATGCAGGAAATTGGAGCTAAAAGAAGCTGAAAAGAGTATATGGATCAACTTCAAAAATTAATCTATACCTGCTCATGAAGAACCAGATGATGTGCCATATATGGTTGGAAAGCTCTTGAAGTCTAGATTCTGGAGAACTTTACGGTTCGTGATTCCGAGTTTCCTAGAGGAAGTTACGGCAATTTTAGTACCGATGGCGCAGTTTGAAGGGCAGAATCGAAAATAAGTTGGAAGTCCGAGCGATCCGCCGATCGATCGGACCACGCAGAAACGTGACAGAACTTGTTTTTTTCAGCCATATAGGGAGTGATCGATCCCTCTATCGCTCCTATAGGGTCCGATCGATCCGACACCAATGGTCCGATCGATCGGACTCCGAAAAAGCCAAAATCAGCGGATTTTAATGCATCCGATCGATCCAGCGCCCATACTTCGATCGATCGGACACGGACGAAGTTAGAAGTTGAAGATTTTAACGCATCCGATCCATCCAGCACCCCGAGAAGGATCGATCGGACGTTCCCAGTGAATTAAATCAACGGTTTAAATCAAATCCGTTGATGGAGAGACTTTGGGGCTATAAATAGGACTCTTTCTAGGGTTTGAGGGGGACTTCTTGGACGTTTTTGGAGGCTCTTCCTGGACGTTTCCTAAGGGAAGAAGATGAAGGAATCTCCATCCATGGCCGAGTAATCCGCGGGCATGGCGGACGGATGATCTAGCGAGGACTAGGGCTTCTTCTCCAACAATGGTTTATAGTTTTTAATCTTCATTGTTAAACTCTTTTCTATGTATTGGATCTTCAAATGTTATTTTCAGATTATAGATTCCTATGTGGATGATTAATATTATGAATCCAGTCATGCTTCTTTCATGATCTTATAATCCCATAGTTATCTCTTTTAATTCTCCTACCGAGTCTCATGAGACCTTTGCTATGCATTGCCCGTAGTGACAGCTGGTATTGTGTATTCTTAGGGATCTGGTTAGACAAGGTTGGGGCTCTATCCCGTGAAATCTTTGCTATGCATTGCCGATTGTGAGAGTTGGTATTGTGTATTCTTAGAGATCCGGTTAGAGTTAGGGCTTTGTCCCGATGAACTTTTGCTGCGCGTTGCCTGTAGTGACAGCCGGTATCGTGTATTCTTAGGTTTGGTTGGATGAAGTTAGAACTATAAAAAGGAAGAACCAATCATAGGAAGAGACATTTATATTTTATCAGATTCATAATTCTATATCTTCCAGTTAAGGCGATTGGGATGTGAATCCCTTAACTGAGTATTATATGGACCATTGAGAAGAGAAGAGCCTAAATCCGAGTGAAGTGATTCCTGAAGCCTAGCCTTATCAAAAGCCTGATATCTTTAGTTAACATTACATTATCATTAATCCTTTGATCTAATTTAATTTAGTTAGTTTTCTTCATTGTCTTGAATATATTGTTATCTGTATTTCTGGATCTTTCCTGCTTGTCTCTCTGTGGGATTCGACCTCTCTTATGCTGTACTGCACCGCGACCGCTGTGCGTGACACATTTGAGCGACATCACCCGACGCCGGTGAACCCAAACCCCTTCCGCCGACCTCCCAGATCCGCCCGATCCTCCATCCATCTCCCAGATCTGAGCCGGTGGATCTCCTCCCCACCGTCCCATGACCTTCCCTGCCACTATCCCGACCGCCGCCGCCGCCCCTACGCCGGCGATCTACTCTGGCGACACCTCAGCCCTTGGATCGATCCTACCTCTCCCAGCCAAGCCACTTGACCAAGTTGGTTCAGGTTCAGCCAGCTTGAATCAGACTCAGCCCAACCAACTGACTCAGCCACATCCAACCAATTGAACCTGGTCAACTTGATCCAGATCAATTCAGACTTGACCCAATCAAGTCCCATCCAATCAGGCTCAGCCAGATCCGATCCAGGTCAAGCCAGATCCGATCCGGCTAGCCAAATCAGCCAATTGGACTCAAATCAAGTCCGATCATGCCGATTCTGATCGATTGGAGCAATAGAGACTCGATACGAGAGGATTACGAGTAGACCGCTCGTATCATCATTGTCGGCCGATTGACAATGGACCAAGACCGATAGTCATCGGCCAAACACATAGATCATATGCATCACCAAATTCACCACCTGTACAAGGTGATGTATTTACCCCGACGGGGATACCAAATTA
This sequence comes from Narthecium ossifragum, assembly GCA_963920575.1. NCBI lineage: Eukaryota > Viridiplantae > Streptophyta > Magnoliopsida > Dioscoreales > Nartheciaceae > Narthecium > Narthecium ossifragum. The sequence continues at coordinate 9,886,529 of OY986971.1, read as the reverse complement.
TGGTGTACCTCTAAATTCAGGTATACCAATTAGTGGTGCACCTCCTAACAATCCAACTAATCCTGTTCCTCCTAATGGTCCAAATAATGGCCCCTTTAATGGCCAGAATATCGGCCAAAACAGTAACATAGGTGGTCAAAATAATGGACCATGGAATGGCCAAAACAATTTTGGCCAAGTAAGCGGGCAGAATCCTAGGCCGATGGGAAATAATTTCAACGGCCAGAGAATGGGTGATATCCCTTACCAAAATTATTATCGACCACATGAGGGACCTCAATATAATGCTCAACTACCAAATGATGAATATGAACAAGTGTACAATAATCATCTTTATAATCCAGTCGATGTTCTAAGAGAGCAAGTGGCCGAGATATTATAAGAACAAATGGGTTTAGGATGACCAGCTACTCATCCAACTTATAGAAAACCTTATCCTGATTGGGTTGATCATATATATTCATTTCCTAGGAACTATAAAGTTTCTGAGTTCACTATGTTCTCTGGTGTAGATGAGACGTCAACCATTGAACATATAGGGAAATTCTCCAGGTAATGTGAAGAAGTGAATGATTATGTCAAACTAAGGTTATTCCCAAGCTCTTTGTTCGGAGTAGCCTATTCATGGTTCATTAAGTTGTCGTCGAATTTTATACAGAATTGACAGCAAATGGAACATGCTTTCCATTCACAATTTTATAAGACAGAACCAGAAATCACAATGGCCGATTTAGCTCAGTTGCGACAGTGGCCAAATGAGAATGTGGAATCGTTCTTATAAAGGTTTAAGAGAGCGAGGAGTCGATGCTTTATCCCTTTACTTGAGAGGGAGTTTGTTAAAATCGCTCAATGTGGATTAGCCTTTGAACTTAAGAAAAAATTCCAACATAGAGATTTTATCGACATTTTTCAATTGCAAACTAGCGCTATACGCTATAAGCAATTATTAAGAGAAGAGGATCAAATGAAATCGTCCTCACGAGGAACATATTATAAAGATTTGAACTATGATGTTCATCAGGTCGAGGAAACTGGTCAAGAATGTCCATATATGGATGATGTTTGTTTCGCTGAGTTGTTAAAAGGTCGACCGTATACTAGCAAGGCACTAGCAAGGCTTGAGCGAGAGTTTAAGAGCAAAGAAGTAGCTGAGGACGATAAACGTCAGTTAAGAAAGTTTTCATTTGACATACGAAAGGTTGATCAAATTTTTGATCAACTATTGAAAGATAAACAAATCAAACTGACTGATGGACATGTTATGCCAAGCCCTAATCAAATTAAGGGTAAAAGATATTGTAAATGGCATAATGCTTGGTCTCATCATACTAATGGTAGTTTGATTTTTCGTAATGTCTAGCAGGATGCTATTGATTCTGGTAGGATCAGCTTTCCTGCTCGGGATAAGGGTATGCGGGTTGATACCGATCCTTTTCCAAAGAAAGTGGAAGCCGCGATGGTGTTAATTGATATGACAAACTTCAAATTGCTAGAAGGACGTGTTCACAAGACTTGGCCAGAATAAGGGTAAAGGGCCTATGGAGATGGGACAACACCTATGTCCAAGATGCCAGAAGGACATTAATCGTCCAGTGGTACCCAGGGTTGGGCAGCAGTTTTATCGATCACCACAGTTTTATCAGCCAATGGCTAGCTTTTTACCCCAACCGTATGTACCAAACAGATGGTACAACTACAACTTTACCACTCGTCAATAGATACCTATTGAGGAGATGTCTCAGACTCAATATCGGAGATACGAAAAAAAGTATGTGATCGCTCACGAACGTGTCGTTAAAACGTTGCAAACTCAATCAAATATTAAATTTATAATCTTTATTCAATCACTACACTACTAGGTAGAATAGCGGTGAAGTCGGGAGTCGATCCACGGGGAAAACATTGGAAACTGAAATCAATTCTTGAAACCTTAAAACTAAGGAAAAGAATCAAAGATAGAATAGAGTTATCTAAACTAATAAATAAAAGAGATAAAAGGTTGATCAATTTGAATCAATGGAGTAGTTACTTATGAATTACTCAATCCACCCTAGTTTCATTATTAGTCTTCTCTAGTTATCATCTTGTTCCCTTCTCTCAGCATTATGGATTATATGGCTACAAGCTCACATGAATTCCTAAAAGAAAGTTAATGTTCCCAATGACATAACCTATCTTTGCTTGGCATAGATTGTCTTTGGTCCTATGATTACATTAAATTATACTACTCCTAATGACCTTGGCACAACCTATCTTCGCGTAGCATAGCTTATCTCAAAGGCAAACCAATAACTTCATGAAAACCATCTCATAAATCTCGACAATCAATCACAAAAATCATGTAGGACTGAAAGTACATCAAGGGAACTCTGTTCCTTCAACTCTATTAACAATAAAACCATATTCATGAGATCATGCATCGAGAAGTTCACAAGAATCAAACTAAAGAAAAACCAAAATTACACTAGGGTTTCATGATATTCTTAAATACAAGAATTAGCAACTCATCTTTTGGATGAAAGCCATCGGCTTAGAATAGGAAGCTGTCACCATCCACATCCTCTCCGTCTTCTTCTTCCTCCTCCAAAGATTGTCAAAAAGATGAGAAATTCAGCTGGAATAACCCCTTTATATAATAGAAGCCCTTAATCTCGGAATTAGGAGTTATAGTTGAACTTAAACTCTAATTTCCCTAAATTCCGGGTTGATGATGTCATCGGAGCGATCCATCGGACTCAAATATGATCCACCGCTCTAGTCGGTCTGACTGGGTCATTAACTGCCACGTCATTAATTAATTTCTTCAGCTTTTCTCTCAAACTTCCATACTTCTTACTTTGATTCAAAACTGGCGCCAATGTATACCGAATCTCACAAAGTTTTCAACATGAAAGTTGTAGCTCTTGATGTCTTCTTTCATATCCCAGAATTTCAGAATATTTGGAGTTTTGTATAATTTTTGGTGATTTATTTCCAAACAGTCGATGAAGCAGTTGTTTTGTAGAATTTACTGATTTTTGGTGGAATTTCATGTATTTCTTCTTAAATCATGATTAAACCTGAAATCAACTAACAAATTATTAAATACAACTACTTTAGGCCTAACAAAGGAAATTTAAGGAGTTTAATTAGGAATAATTAGTGACTCATCAGTATGGCCAGATGATGACGGCTAAGCAAGTTCAAGACAGTAGCCAAAAGCAGACTGACAATATTGTGGAGGAGTTTGAGGAGAACACTGCTGGTTCTAAGGCAGAAGGAACTTCAAAGAGTAAGTTTTATCGTCCAAAGACGGATGATGATGATGGTGACGAAGGTACTCATATGATTCAGTTTGGTACACTGCCGTCAGTTATCGTCAACAATTATATCCTTCCAAGCAGACTTGGACAACATTGTCCAGTTGAGAGTGACTCCAATATCTCTGACATGGCCGACGATGGGGAAGCGTCAGTTGCATTGGTCGAGGAAAATATGGGACATGCGTCAATTAATTTGATACCTGACGATGAGGACGAGTATGTTGAGATCGAAGAGAAGATTGATGTCACAGAAGAAGCCCGGAGAAGGGATATGTCTACTAAGCGATTGCTACAACACCTTTACGACGAAGGTAATCCAGCAGTAGGATCAGGCGGGCAGCCAAGTAACCGATATGACTATCTGAGAGTCTATGGAGATGTAAAGGTTAAGCGTCATGTCAAGAGGACAAAAGTTGTCGCTCAGATTGTTCCAGCTGCACCAGAACCAATTGTCTCAACTGGTTGGGACGATGCAGAAGAGCTAGTGGTTGAAGACACTGAGTGAGTAAAAATGTGGGTTCCATAAAGTGACGTAGCCAAGTATGTTCAATAGGCAGCAGAGCCACCAATTACCCCAACGGGTTGGGACGAGGGAGACATAGATGATCATAACAAGGCAGATCAACAACTATGGCCATCCTAGTTTGGGAAGAGAATGCAGAGGTCATACAGGTCAAAGCTAAGTCTAAAGGGAAAGCAATTCAGGGAGAAATGGCGTCATCGGCCAAATGTCAGAAGGAGAACAAGGTACCCTGTGAGGACCCGTCCCTCTACTTCTGTGGCTCGTCGTGGACCGCAAGGGCAATTTGGTAAATTGCGCCTTGTCGGCTTGTTTCACATCCGCGTGTGCACACACTGACCATGTTTGTGGTAATGGTTGGTTAGAATGGTTAGTGGGACCCGGAATCGAAAGATCCGGGCTTGGGCTTGAGTTCTAGCCCAAGTCTAGCTTCCTGCACCTAAAGGATCGATCCTTCCTTGCTAGAAGATCGATCTTTGTGGTGCCAGAAAGTCAAGTGTGATCGTCATGAAGGATCGATCTTTGCCTATAAAGCAGACGAGACTTTCTTCCTTGAATCCTTTTGAAATCCGGAGATCCGAGCTCAGATCTTGCGATTTTTGAAGGCGTTTGAGGATGATCCAAGGCCTAGCTGTTTGGATTTAAGCTGCTTTTGCTTAGGTAGGGATTCCTACATACTTTTATTCCGGGTTTTTGGGTTTCTCCGGTTTGATTATGTTCTTATGCTTAGATCTCTCTATATACATGTTTGTTTGCTGAGTTTTCATCGATTTTGGACTCGTGGGATCTTGATCTATCAGATCCCAGAGTTTCGTTAAGTTTGGATGTATCTTCCGGCGATTTTTCTCGCCGAAAGTACACCGGAGAACTCATCCGGATCGATCCCTCTGGGTTGGTCATGCTGCGCCCGATGAAGGATCGATCCTCTGCTTGGAGAAGATCGATCCTAGGTCTTGGGTAGCATGGTTACCCTTCGTCGCGAAGAAGATCGATCTTCCTGGGAGGAAGGATTGATCTTTCTTGGCGCGACGAGAAGGGTGCCCTCTGTCTCGAGAGAGATCGATCTTCCTGGGAGGAAGGATCGATCTTCTTTGGCTCGACAGTGAGGGAAGCTCACTGTTACTTAAGAGATCGATCTTTTCCTAAGAAAAGATCGATCCTTTAGTAGCAGAGAGGATTTTTTTTTTTCATGGCTTTTGCCCGTGGGACTTGGTAAGCCGGTTTTCCTTATCGCTTTATACCTTGTATATATGTTTAAGCATGTTAGCCCTATAATAGGGCAATGGTGAACGGGGGAGTGATAACTCCCGGGATGTTTAGAATAAACGGGCGGGTAGCCCTACAGCTTTCCTTAGCCTCGCATGCCGCGCGTGCGCCGAGGGCTTTATCTGTGATATCTGTAAGCTGTTGTTTGCGGGGCTGCTTCCCGGTGCAGGTGTTGTGGTGAACTGCTGGCAATTGGTGGTGGTACCACTGCAGCAGCTCCTAGACCTTACTTACCTGTTCACCACCCCGGGCCGGCAGGGGTGCCATGCCCAGACCTTGTTATTGTATATCATCACATATTGTTGCATGCTTACATGTATTATCCTGCGCATGTCCATAGCATGCATTGTGTTGTGCATTAGTTGCATCTGTGTAGGGCGTTGCCGATCCGGGACTTTCGGATAGCCCGGATCTAGCTCTAGGACCGCTGCGGGTAGCTTGGTCAAGGTTTCGATTTGTAGTATTCAGTCGTTTTCGATGATAGGGTTAGATGACCTGAATACTTGTTGCTTGATGATTATAGAGGTCGTGTCGGCCTCGAGCCGAATGTTGAGGTGTTGCCGGTGTCCGGTTCACTGTCTCATGGGTAGAGGTAGTGCCTACTCAGCGGTGTTGGTTGCCCGCCTAGCAGTGTTGTTTTTCCTGCTAGTGAGATGACAGTGTTGGTTTGCCTCGCTGAGGACGGCCCAGTATGTGACCAGTTCAGCTGGAGAACATGACTGGAGTTTCCTTTCAGGAACACGCGGTAGGGTTATGGGACCCCTGTGTACACCCAGCCCTTGCTTGAGGGCGACACTGTTGTGTTCTCTCCCTTATGAGTGTCGTAGTGTAGTGTCCATGCTGAGCTTAGTGCTCACTTCTACCCGGGCTACGTTTTGCAGGTGCTGCCGCTAGCTCTTCTTCGGTCGCCCATACCGGGCCGGTGTTTGATGACGTGGTGGCGTTTGGCGGTGCTTGAGAGGTGGCGATCTTTACAGCTTTACACCTTTTTGTTATAGATAGTCTCCTACGGGAGTGATAAATGTATAATTTCCCTGTTTTGAGGTTCTGTAATATATGTCAGTTCAGTCTTTGAGGTTTGTAACTTTTGTTAATACAGGATGATTATAAATTGTTAGGGTAACCACTATGATTAGAGGGAAACCTCGCCAAAATTTTCGCAGTGGGTTAGGTTCCGCTTCGCGTCGCCCGGCCCGGTTGGGCCTACACGGGTCGGGGCGCGACATACCCGATGATAAAGTAATGTTTGATGAACCACCAAAGGCAATGACGCGTCATCTACATCCTCCTCATATCACGGCCGAGATGAATGGTATCCCGGTGAACAGAGTTTTGATTGATACGGGAGCAGCAATCAATGTTATCCTGATCAAAATGCTCAAGTGGCTTTAATGTGATGAAGTTTTTGTTCTCTCGACCAATTTTACATAAGTGTATTGGTTATTGGGTTTTAACTTTAGCTGAGTTTGACATTCAATTTGTCTCTCAAAAGGCTGTTAAGGGCCAAGTATTGGCCGATTTTTTCGCTGACCATCCTTGTGTAGACCTCCCAAAAGAATTAGAGTGAGAAATTAATATGGTATCGCTCACTCCTTGGACGATATACTTTGATGGTTCTAAAACAGTTAATGGCGCTGACCTTGAAATCTCAATTCTATCGCTCATTGGTCGCCAATACAAATTTGCCTATACACTAGAACAATTGTGCACAAATAACCAGGCCGAGTATGAAGCATTAATCATCGGCTTAGAGATATTGTTAGATTAAGGAGTGACCAATGTAGAAATCAAAGGTGACTCACAATTGGTGATAAACCATATACTTGGCCATTACAAGTGCCAGAGCGATGTATTAATTCCATTTCATCAAATCGCTTTACAATTATTAAATCGATTCGATGATTTTGAAATACTTTTTGTGCCAAGATTACAGAACGATGAAGCCAATACATTAGCCCAATTAGCATCTGGTTATAAAAGTGTTAAAACACTTAGGGGGCATGGTCGATTTTAAATATGGCATGATTCGTTCTTCTGTAGGGTGAAGTTCTCGATCAATAGAGATCAATGAAATAAATGAACGACATGATTGGCGCACCCCAATCAAATCATTTTTGCAAAATCGATTGCTCAAAACTGATAGAAAAGTTCGTCTTAAAGCAGTCCATTATTTTTTACAAAACGATGTCCTATATAAACGTCGACCAGATGGAATTTTGCTAAGATGTCTAAGTCCAGATGAGGCACAATTAGTCAAGAGTGAGATACATAATGGTGTTTGTGGTGCACACCAGTCAGGGATTAAAATGTGCTGGCTAATCATACGCAGTGGCTATTATTGACTGTGCATGGGGGATCAATATGCAAAAAGATTTGAATCTTGTCAAAGACATGGCCCATTACATAGAGCACCATCCAATGATATGTCGATCATAATTAAACATTGGTCATTTAGATGTTGGGTGATCGACATTATAAGAAAAATATATCCTCCACCGTCCATGTTGCACAAGTTTGTTATTGTGGCGACAGACTATTTTACAAAATGGTTAGAAGCTATCCCATTGAAAACAATGCCCGATGATCAAGTCATAAGCTTTATTTGGGAACGTATCATTTGTAGATTTGGTATCCCACAAACGATAGTGTCTGATCAAGGGACAATGTTTGTAAGTACTAAGGTCAAGAATTTTTTGGCCGATTATAAAATTAATATGGCTAATTCGACACCATATTATGCCCAATCTAATGGACAAGCTGAAGCATCCAATAAAACAATCAAGTCGATCATAAGGAAAATGATGAACGATAACCCAAGACAATGACATGAAGGGTTATTGAGAGAATTATGGGCACATAAGACTACAACTAAGTCTAGTACTAAGGTCATACCTTTTCAGTTGGTATATGGCCAAGAAGCAGTCTTACCTACTGAAATAAATGTTCTATCGCCCAGAGTTTTAGGACAAGATGGTTTAACTAATGAAGAGTATCAAGAGGCATTAATGTATAATCTTTTGGAGCTAGACGAACAACGAGCGATTGCCTTGGAAAATATTGAAACACAAAAATTGAAAGTGGCCGATATCTATAATAAAAGGGTTGTGACTAGAAATTTTCAAGAATGAGACTTAGTTTGGAAAACGATCTTGCCTATAGATCGAAATGACCCTAAATATGGGAAGTGGTCACCCAATTGGGAGGGGCCATTTATGGTCGAACAGGTTTTACCAAACGGGTCATATCAACTAAGAAATTTTGAAGGGGGATTGCATCGATCAATGATAAATGGTCGATATCTTAAAAACTACTACCCCTCTATGTAAAGCAAATAGTATAAAAGTAAAAGAAACGTCCAAAGAATTGACGATGACATTAGATATTGTCATAAATTACAACTTGAAGTATCGTCGATCATCATGGCAATTACAAAATTATTTTCTCATAGGAAGATTTTGAGGTATATGAGCGATGTCTTCTCTAATCTCTCTACGACGATGCTTGTTCTTCACAAAACCGGCGTCAAGTTCAACTTAATGATCTTTTGAGAAACCAGCTTCCAGGGTAGTATATTCTTCAATGTTTTTCTTGCTCTCATCAGTCTTTCGAACAATCTCCCGAACCAGATAATTCCTTTGAGTTTTGAGTTGAGCAATCTGAGTCTCCAACTCTTTAATTTGGTCTTCAATTTTGGAGATGCTTGATTCTTTCTCGCCGATGGCATTCAAACTTGTTTAGAGCTCCTCAATGTTCTTGTCGACCATAATACGTACTGAGGCGTGTTCGTCGCTCTCGACGTTCCCCAACAAGAATAATTTCATTTGTTAGATCTTTCCTTTCCGCATCCAAACTCTCAATGTTCAATTTTAAACTTTGGATAGTGTCCATCTCCCTGGATGAAAGACTTAACACCTCTTGGTCGATAGTCAAAAATATAGATGTCGCCCTTTCAAGGTTTTCATGATCTAACTGTGTGAGGTCTTCTTCTGGAGGTTTGTCCAGAATAATCATGCAGTCAGCTGATAAGTCTCTAAATGTTCATGATTCAACCCCTTAACTTAGTTTTGTTATGTCTAGAGTAGCTGTATTTGATAGCTTGTTAGTTGATTTCAGGTTTAATCATGCTTTGAGAAGAAATGCATGAAATTCGCCTAAATTGACTAAATAAACTGCTTCATCGATCGTCAGTAATATATTCACCAGATATTTGTCAAAGGTTCAAATATTCTGAAAGTTTGGGATATTCTAGAAGACATCAAGACGAAAAAATGTTATGTTGGACATTTTACAAGATTCCTAACAGATTAATACTAGTTTTGAAGACTATGAAGATATACAGTTGCTGGAAACTAGTCCGTCAATGTCCAGGAGAATATTCGCCAAATATTCCAGATCAGTCCGAATATTATAAAATCTTCGGTATCTGACAGAAGACTTCCTAATCTACAATGTTCGTGTTGAGCATGTTTCCCAATTCCGGCTTGATTGGACTTAGTTGCGCTTAGAATAGACTGCCAAGATTAATTCAGAAAATCCGAGTTGCACTAGAGGTCCAACTTAACCCAAAACCCTAATTCCGGGAGTTAGCTTATAAAAAGGGCTTTTGCTGGCCAAAAATCAGAGTCCCCATAGAGAGAAAAGAGAGGATCAAGTTTGCTAAAGAAGATGGAGAAGCGCCGGGGATCTCAAGCGTTCTTCACCAAATTCATGGCCTCTATCCACAAGATGAGTGGCTAATCTCTCACTTAGAGATCTCATGAAACTCTAATGTAGCCTTCTTGTGTTTTTTCTAGTTAAATCTTGTAATCTTTTCTATGGCATGATCCTTTGAATTCGGTTTTAATGACAATAGAGTTGAAGGAACCTGGTTTTCCTATGATGTATTTTCAGTCTTACACAATTGCGGCGCTTGAGTGTAAAGATTCTTAGGATGATTTTAATGTCGCTTTTGTGTATGCCTTTGAGATAGTTTATGCTAAGCAAAGATAGATTGTATTTAGGTTAAGTCCGAAGACAGTCTATGCTAAGCGAAGATAGACTATGCCGTAGGATAACATAAGCGTTCTTTTAGGGATTCATGTGAGTTTAAGAAGCCGTGATTCCATATGTCTAGATTAGAGAACAAGAGGATACTAGAGAATACATGAGGTGAAATTAGAGTGGATTGAGTAATCCCTAGGTCTTTCTCATATTGATTCATCCCTATCCTTTTATTGCTTTCTTAGTTAGATTTAATTTCATAGTTAATCAAAATCCTTCTCTTTTGCCTTAGGATAGAAAGTTTGAGATTGATTTAAGTTCTTCTCTGTTGACCACATTTCCCTGTGGTTCGATCCCGTATTTCATCACTATTCTACCCCATAGTTTAGTATTTTGAATAAGGGTTTATAAATTCTATTTTTGATTAGGTTTGCATCGGATTTAACGACACGTTTGCAAGCGATCATCTACCAAAGCGCGTCTAACGTCATGGTGTTGACCCTCTCGAGTAATCTAAGGATCAACAACTGTTCTCTTCCTAGATTTTTGAGCGCGCTAGGAATCAGAAAGTGATTGAATGTTGTCGACCAGTTGAGCGATGTCGATCTAAATAAAAAAAATATAATATTAGCATTCATGATCGATGAAACGATCATATATATTAAGTCAAAAATGACCTATACCTCATCTGAAACAGAGCTGGATGGGCTGCCCTTTGAGGAGTTCTGAGCGATGTTGGAGTAATGGTAGTAGATGGAACCACTAGAGTGCTCTCGACCATCGTCACTTGTGGAATTATGGGCGTTGGAGCAGGCACATCGATAGATGTTTCCGCTGTTGAGATGCTGGGGGGCACGATAATGTTTGGCTCAGCACAGCTGGCAATTGGCTCTAGGACAAATGATGTCTCGGCCACATGATGAGAGGCCGATGCACCGGGAGAAGCTGTTACAGATGAAAACCTAATATCACCAAGGTCCCGTAAAAGGTTATATGAACCATAAACAAGCATCTTTCCAGTAAAGGACAAACCTGGTTCCGAAGGGGTAGAGTTCAACGACTCGAAAAGATCATCATTGTCCCTTTCTTCTCGCTTAGTTGATTGAGCGATAAACTTGTCCTTCTTGACCTATAAGATAGATATTAGAAAAGGTCCATGAAATAGATAATGAAGGAAAAAATGATTAGTTACTTTGTCACTGAGACGTTCTATTCTCTTCTTGGTGCATGTCATCGTCTCTTCTTGATTAGTGACAAGAGGAAGATTTTCTTCGACTTCCTTCCCAATAGCAACTTTGCCCAAGATTGATGGGTTAGGTGTTTCATGCGTGGGAGAGCCATAATAACTGGAGGGAGTGGAGGAACCAGATTCCATCTCTGTTGTCATTCTAAAAAGAGAAGAAGGAAATGAAGTTAGGTAAAGGAAATGAAAACATACAAGGAGAATGAATAGAAAGGCTCACTTGCAAATAGGCGCAGACTGGCCACTTGGTCTACTTTCTGGAGACTCTACATCTTCTCCCATAGCAGAGGATGAGTGAGTTTGTTTCTCAGGTTCATCGGTCATAGGTCTCTCGACCAATGGTGATATTCTGGATTCACCAGTTGCCACCCTTTGTTTTTTCCGAGACGGAGTCTCTTCAACAGACTTGTCACATCTCTTTTTGGACGATGACGTACCCTCACTGTCTGAACCTTTTGATCATGTTATTGATCAGAGTATGAACGATAAAGTATTTGAAAGAACAAAAGAGATGAAAAGTTGCCTTTTCTTTTCTTTTTCTCTGGCCTATCATCCATATCGGACTGTTCAGTCCTTTCTTTCTTACGTCCCAACTTCTTCCGAGGGACAAATTTATTGAAGACAACATTTTGGTCTAAAGAAAATATGCATTCTTTGAAGGCCGAGTCCCAAATCTTGACGATAGAAGACTCCACATCGCCCACTGGTTCAAATTGTACAAGTTTGAACCGTTTGCAAAGAGCTATATCTCTCTTCTCTACAGTCAATACTCAATCGATGTTATGGAAAACACATCGACAGTTGGCAACTGTGTTGAAGCTGAAGTAGGGAGGTACATGCAGGGCTTGCTTCAAACCAAATTGACTAGCGATCAAATTTGGAGTGTAAACCTCAAATCCAAGAAATCCAATATACTCGCATCAGAAAATATTTTCTTAGTTTCAGAATGGTTGATCATTCTGGTATGCCATTCGATGAATTTGTCATCGGTCAAAGGCCATGGGATAATAGGGTTTCTGGAGGAAAGAGTAGATAAATTGAGTGATTTGGAAAAGGGAAACTCACTAGAAAGAGGAAAAGAATTAACAATGGCCATATTCTCATTAGAAAGGGAAGGAAGATGTTCAAGGACGAAACAAGGGCCAAGAGTGAATAACCTAGAATTTGAAACACCATCTTTAACCAAATACGTTCCTCTGACTTTATTGTTAGTACTAATATTATTTTGATGTTGTCAATATATATTTGATGATAAAACATTAGTTTAATATTAATATCCCTTAATTTGAAAAGCATTAAAATCATATTTAATGTGTTTTTATACTAACGATCGATGCTACGGACGATGCATGGATCGACCGTGGGGTATGACGGTTGATGCAAGGATCGACCGCGGAAGCAGTTCATGGGAAAATAGGCAACGGTCGATGTGACAGTCGATGGACCGATCGACCGTGGGCTATGTGACCATGTTTTGGAGGTGCGACGGTCGAACGAGGTATCGACCATGAGAAGCAGTTTTTATAACAGAGTCTGACGGTCGATGTCACGGTCGATGCGACGGTCGACCGTGAAGCTTAACGGACGATGAGTGGATCGACCGTGGCTCAAGAAGAACCTGGCGGACGATGTCACGGACGATGCAACGGTCAACCGCCAACTAGGAAAAGAGCCGTTGCAGGAACAAAAAATAGCCATTGTGAGGCTATTTGGAGGGCTTTGAAGCTCAGCTATAAAAGAGAAGTTACAGCAAACTTGGCTAGCACTAAGAGGGAGCTAAGGCATTATTGTAATCATATTCTAGCAAGTTTCTATCTCTTTATTAGTGAGCTAAACCTTTGTAAAACTACTTCAAATGTGAAGTAGACTTTGAGAGAAATATCCACGAGAGAGCTTAGAGAGATTGTAAGGTTGCCAAGCACCCGGAAGCTTAATGGATAACTTGTAAAAGATTTGCAAGTAGTGGAACCTCAAGGAGCCCCTTGAGTGAAGTGGATGTAGGCAAGGTTGGCCAAACCACTATAAAAATTTCTGGTGCAATCACTCTAACTCTCATCTCATATCCTTGCATTAATATATATTTTCTGCTCTTATCATTTGCAAGTATATGATTTAATTAGACTCCTCCTATTTAGATTTCCTTAATTGATTTTATTGTATAATGCCTAAGATCAACCCCCCTCTTAGACATTCATTCATCTGATCACAGCAACTCATTGAAATCTGCAGAAGCTTTGCTTACATCCTTATGGACGATCTCGTCTGCTTTGATTTCGCGAACCATGGCGGAAAATAGAATGCTTATGGGTGAAGAGAAAGAGAACAATCGCATGTCGCTACAGTAGAAATCCAAGAAAGGTCTGGGAGCAAAACCCTAATGGCAAAAAAGAAGAAGAGAACCAATAGAGTTCTTTCGCGCCAAAGAACTGTGGCTAAAAGGGTAGAGTTGCCAGATGGCGTACGGTGCATTAAATGCGGAATTTAAAGAGATATGGAAAGAGAATGAAAATGAGGCGGTGATTCGATTTCATGATTAGTTTTAGTTGATAACAAGAAAGCTATCAAATCACATCTGATGCGGTCATCTCATCATAAATGCAATCTCCTCAATCACCGCATGGGGGGCAAAATGTTAGCCAAACTAATGATTAACCAATCAATGATTGACACGTCAGATTAATAACAATGACTGATGACCTTTCCAATCTAACTGGATGATCATATGAAATAATGTGCATGAAGCCATCGACCAAATGAAGAAAGGTAAGAGAAACATCGGCCATGGACGACAATGATCTATCCAAAAAAAAAGCATCGGCCATGGGCGATGATGATCTGTACACAAAAGAAGCATCAACCGAGAAGAATTACATGGCAACTTAAGACGATCATCTACCAAAGTTAGAACTTGGCAACACAAGGGAAGCTCATCACCCATATGCAACCGTCATCGATCAAACCGTGACGTAGAGAAATGTGGAAACGTCGGAGAACATGGGACACGCGGCGAAAATGTGGAAACGTCGGGGAACATGGGACACGCGACTCGTCAATAGTGAAAGATGGAAGATAGTGGAGAACGGGTTGAGCATGAGTTACTAGGAGTTTAACCGCTTAAGTATAAATAGTCTTCTCTTTCACTGTGTAGTCTCTTTCGTAAATCAAATCCAAAGCCTACGAGCATGATGTCTTTTTTCAATATATTTCTTATTTCTGTAAGTTGTTTTATTTAATCAAATGAATGCGTTTCTTTTAATCCATCAAAGCCGAACAAGTAGTCCACTGCGTCAAAAGTTAAAATACGAAATTAAAAAGTAAAAAAGAAAAAATTTGAAACTTTTTCTAAATTGGAAACAAGAGAAACTGTGAAAAGCGAAATCCATCAAAGCCGAGAAGTCCAAGACACACAAATCACAACCCTAATTTTGATTGGTATCTTAGGACTCCACCTCCACATGCTTCCAATAAAAACCAGATTTTTATTTCCATTAGCCACTTTGGCCAAAGCTAGGTGCACCGCGCCGATTTCCTCTCCCTCTCTATCTTTGCTCTCTCTAGCGATGGAGAGGGTGGCGCTGCTCCGCTCCTTATCCTGCTCGTCCACCGCTTACCGGCGGCTCCTCTTCCACCAGAGGCTAAGGTCCCGCCTCTGCTCCTCCAGTCCCGGCAAGCGGAGGCATGATCACCACACTCGCGGCTTAGCTTGTTCCAGCGGCGCCCTTCGCTGGCGCCCTGGGCTGCCTTCTCCTTTCCATCTCAGGCGATCCTTCTCCGTAGCTCCCCAAGCAGTATCCGCGTCCCCCACACCCGTTTCTAGAGGTAAAAGATGTGTGGAGTAGTTTGAGCTCGGCCTTCTCGGTACTCTTAGTTTGTTGGAAAAAAATTGCATTTTGATGTGGTTGTAGTAGCATATGAGCCGTTTCTTGTGTTAGTTTCTTGTTAATTTTGGTATAATAAGGGACAGCAATTTGGAAAATACTTGATTTTGTCATCTGGGTAAGCCTTAATACTCCCAGAAATCAAATTTTGATGCGCCTTTTCCTATCAGACCCACTCTTCCTCGTTTGATGTATTAATGATAAAGATGACAAACTGCATTTTGATATCCGCATAGTCTTTTACTTGTCCCCAAAAAAAATTGCATTGTGATATGGCTTCCAGTGCCAAGGGACCTGTTTTGGTTGGTTCTTTGTTCATTGATGTGGTGAAAACACCAGTTACGTTGGTTTTTTTTTTGTTGTCCTTAGTTCTTTAGTAATTGTATTTCGAGATAATAGTCCCACTCTGATATTCCGCTTTGTTTTACTTATTCTTATCCGCTGCTGTAGGAAGATAAGAGTTAAGAAAAAACTCCATCTGGTCATATGAGTAATCCTCAATACTTTCTAAGATTGTTCTCTGATATGATTTTTTCAACCCAAGGGTTGCCGTTCCGGTCTTCGGCTGGCCTGGCACTTAGCACAGACCCTCTACCGATAGCAAAGACCCTCTTCAATAGGGAAATGTACTTGTGAAGTTCCCTGTGCCAAGTATTTATATTGTTACTACCGGCACAATATGAATCAGGGAGCATGGGTCGTGCTGATGATCACGACATACCATGTTCTTCTGTTTTGATGTAACTGTAAGTTGCAACCAGATCAAGATATGAAGGCAAGTAAAGATAGCCATATGGCAATCATAATAGCTAGAAATGATACATTTATGCTACCTTGGAAGCCACATGCGGACGAACTAGTTCCTTTGGTTTGCTATAGTAAGATGGGGAATATGAAATGACTCTAGTAGTCATATTTGTGACTGATACGCTTAAAAATCCTCGTTTGATAGGACCGTTCTGCTTGGAAACCTGTTCCTGCATATTTGATCTTTGAATACAAGAAAGACTAAGATTGTTAATATTACACTATTCGGCCAGCTGATCAAGCCTTATTCCTGCCATACGGCCCATACCATGCCAGCACTTATTAGGGTGGCCATGCTGATAGTACAGTGTTACTGTTAGGACATGACGACATACGATTTTTTTGTCCTTTGGCACGGCCTAGCACGACTTTTTGCTTATTTATTTGTCTACATTACATGAAGAAAAACTAAGTTGCGTACGAGATAGGTATACAAATGCATCCAAATATATACTTACACATTTCAGTTTATTTTCTGATTTAAAATATCTGCTGCTAAAAGTAGGGGAAGGTTAAAATATTTACTTGCGGTGATTTTAATGGTTTCAAAATTTAGTCTTAAGAATAGTCCTAAGCATTGGGGAAGAGTTATCTAATTTCTCTTCCTTTTAGGCCTCGTTGGTCTTTACCATCCATGTGCTGTTCAGTATGGGTCGATGATATATCCATGCCGCTCCACGTGGGTTGATACTACGCCTCAAGATTATGTGTGTACCAACCGACATATGCACAATTTTAACTGTGCCATGGTACAGAAAGGCACATGCACAATTGTGACCATGCCATACTGTAGTTATAACCATGGCAATCCATGCTACCATGAAGCATGTTTCCCTATGAAGCTTCCTATGTGTAAAATATGTTAATCTTCTTATCAGCTGCAGTAAGACAAAAGACTTCGAAACTACTTCGTTTGCTAATTGGGGCAATCCTTTTCACCCCTAAGATTTGAATTCTGATTGCAGTTCTTATCCACCACTGAAGCTTTGTTTCAGTTTACCTGTCTTATCATTCCCTATAATAAAGTTTCCATTTCGTTTATTTCTTGTCCTTTTTTTGGGTTCTTTGGGCTTTTGAGATATGGATATTATAGTCTTGACTATGCTCCTCTTTTACTGGTTGCAGATGTAAATCACAATCATGATATTGCGGAGAAGCTTGGATTTCAGAAGATCTCTGAACAAACAATTACCGAATGCAAATCAACTGCTGTGCTTTACAGGCATAAGAAGACTGGTGCAGAAGTAATGTCTGTATTGAATGAAGATGAGAATAAAGTCTTTGGCATCGTCTTCAGGACTCCTCCGTATGTGCACTATGTCTCTCTTTTGTCCTCAATCCAATTTATTTGATTAGCGTCCAACCATTGTTACAGAGGTAGTGTAACAGTATTTAAATCGAGTCTTTCATCTTTCTGGATTTTAAACACCCCACGAAGGAACCAAGCAACGTTCCTATTTAGTTTGTCGGACATGTGTATGCTCTGTATTTTGTGCAATAGTTTTGTGTGCATCACTTGTTTAAGCTGAAAAGACTTTAGTTGTACATTCGCTTGAGTTGCAATGTTTTAATTGATTGCATTTATGCATGCAGCAAAGACTCAACAGGCATTCCTCACATACTTGAACACAGTGTGTTGTGTGGGTCAAGAAAGTACCCCTTGAAAGAACCTTTTGTGGAATTGTTGAAAGGTAGCTTGCATACTTTTCTAAATGCATTTACCTACCCTGATAGAACCTGTTATCCCGTTGCATCAACAAATACAAAGGTATGCAAAATATTCTACTGCCAATCTGCTACATTTTGGTGTTCATGTTAATTCACTCACAACTTTCTTCCATCTTTTAGGACTTCTACAACTTGGTTGATGTGTATCTAGATGCTGTGTTCTTCCCTAAATGTGTTGAAGACTTCCAGACCTTTCAACAGGAGGGTTGGCATTATGAGCTTAATGACCCATCTGACGATATATCATTCAAAGGTTTCCATGTCGCCTATAGAAAACAGTGTTTGCTGTCTTGATTGGAAATATATAGCCTAAATGAGTTGAGATAGCCTTTTCTTTGAATACGTGCACTAGTCTTATGTGAGAGATTGTATCCATGTTCCTTCTTCGTAATTTAATGGATGTCTGATTTCAGGTGTCGTGTTTAATGAAATGAAAGGAGTGTACTCCCAACCTGATAACATACTAGGGCGGGTAGCGCAGCAGGCAAGTTGCATATAATCACATTTTTGTGACATCATTCTTCGAATTTAAAGAACTAAGCTATCGTCATTTGTCCCGTCCTTTTGAGTATGATACATTATATATTTGTCAGCATCTTGTAATTAATTACTTAGCTTCTAACTATTGCAACATTAGACCAATTGATTCCTGTCCCACTTTCATGTCCCATAGAAGCAATGGAGAAGAAGAGAGCTAACCAGGGATGGTCATCCCTATCATCTACAACTTCTCTTTTCTTTTCCAGAGGCACTCATCTTCTCTCAGAACCACTAATCATTTCTTCTTCCTATCTTGGGAGATCTTTGATGTTTACTCTGACTCCCTGTAGATCGTTTGATGGTTACTCTGACTTCATGTAGATCATCATATAACTCCTATTGTACAATGATTTCAGATTATATTAGTAGTTTAGTAAAATACAGGCTGTAGGAAGTGCTTGATGAAACAATTACTAGGCTAGTCTGTGTTTGTATTCTAGCTACATGCTAGGGAATCAAGGTATAGATGATAGCTCACAAACTTAGTTGGTTCCCATGGTTGATCATTTCTTCCTATGGTGCCTTTGATTCTGACCTTATATCCCGATGAGTGTTATCCCTACTCCTTACAATGTTTGGTGACCTCTCCTGCTTGGCATTAGAAAATTCTAGTGCCAATCGTGCTTAATTCTATTTTTTGATCGTTTCTTTGTGCGGCCTTATGCTTTTCATTTAATCTTGATTCTGGTGATTCTATTTGACAGCTATATTGGTCTTCAACCCTTTTTCTTTTTAAATTTGTAGTCTTTCACTTTTTTCCGCACTTCTTTATTTTTCTATCTTTACTACTTTATTCCTCTGCTGACCCTCTTGCCTTATTCGTGAATTGAAGGTAATGTTACTTTTCTCTGTTCCAAAATTTGCTCCTTCCAAGTTCCTCATTTCACCTCTCTAATTTTTTTCCTGGTCGGGTGCCTAGAACATACTCTCTGGATTCTTACACAGTCCACTTTTTTAAATAATAGCACCACTGCCTTTGAGCCCTTGAATAAATGACTATTTTGCTAGAATATAGGTATCTTAATTTAACTTTCTCCTAATGCTAATAAGGAATGATGTTAGTTATTGACATTTGTATTAGCTATCTTTGTATGCTTTTAAGTTAGTTATCCTGGTAAGCTGATAAAATGTTCTGTTTATGCGAACTGTGAAGTGGCCTGTTTATGATAGTTCAAGACTCCAAATAATTCATATTAATGGGTAAATTTGGTTTAATGCTACAGTATTCCACAACAAATTGCGTTGCACATCCTATATATCGACATGCAGAGTATTTTGATGTAATTTAGTACTTGGCCACGCAATATATGAGCATATTAGTTTCATGCAGGCTCTTTTCCCAGAGAATACTTATGGTGTTGACAGCGGTGGTGATCCAAAAGTCATTCCAAAACTGACATTTGAAGAATTCAAGGTCAGCATATTATTCTTATTTAACTATCCTTCATAACTGGTTGGTTTTTCCATGATGAAAAAAAGTTTGAGAGTTCCTTTACTATGAAGAACTAACTGCAAAGTGCTAGTTTTGCTGAGCATGAAATATTCTGTGAAAATCACTCGATATTACGGAGACAATTCATAATTATTCAAATAAACATGATACTCTCAAAATAAATGGATTTGTTTGAAAATATCGTCTTTTGCTCCTTTTTCTTTTGCCATTTTCTTTCTTTGTTTCACGTGTATTGTGCGTGTCTATCTGACGACACTAGTTGATGTCATCTTTGTGAAACCACTTTCATTCAGATTAGCTCAAAATGATTCACTCCTACCTGGACTACTGAGATGCACATTATGCACTTGATGCCACAAGGGTACCTCATACTTGAGCACTTGACACTGACATAGATAGAGGATGTCAAAGTGTATATTGTTTCCTTCCTTCTAAGCCATCACGTTAAGTAGCAAATACTTACCTTCTTGTAGGCTGTTGCATGGCGAGTTTTGGCATATTGCAATATGTCAAGAGTTGTTGATTGGTACATTGCCAACAAGAGTACAGGCCAGAATGCTTCTAATGTGTCATCACATTAGTGACAGTGTGATGGAACAAATAGCTGGATGTGATGACTGTCATGCTATTATGATATCACACATTGTATTATGTACTCTTTGGGCAATTGTGGCTGTTTTTGTACCAACAAAAAAAAACTTAGTTGAGTTCATAACAGCTTTCTAGGTGTGTAAAAGTCTTGTTATTAATGTAAGCGAGATCAAATCAATAGAAACACCAGTTCTTTAGAGGCATTTTTTCCAGTTCGATATGGGAATTGGGTTGGTAGTTCTTCCAGGCAAAATGAACATGTTATCATCTGACCTGAAGAGAGCGATCAAGCATTTTCTCTCTTCTGCTTTTCTTGTCTTCCTATCATTTTCTCTCTTTTCTTATCTAATTTCCACACCCGAAGGCAGAAAGTAGAGGTAATGCTAGTACATATGCGTTCGCAAGAGCTTGATCCTGCTTATGTGGTAGATCTTCTATGCTCATGTAGTCTCCTTAATTGATACTGTCACAAAAGCAGCACATGGACTGCTTGGGCTTAGGCAGTTTCTGGACTCCTCTCCTTGATAGCTGGGTGGCTTCTCAAGGCACTTTAGGCAGAAGGAATTGGAGTTTGGATTCAATGTACTTGGTTTTGTTGGGTTTGGATTCAATGGTCGGAGCAATTTAATCAAATGGACAGAGAAGGAATTAGAGTTCGCAGTTTAAGGGAAATGTGAAAATGGATTTTTGGTCCCTAAAATTTAAGATTGAGAAATTGGGAACTGATGCACCTCTCAAGCATACTCTACTAACTAAGAGTTTTGTAGTTTCTTATTTCTCACATTCCTTATTTCATCCTCTTGTTTACTTACTTCGTCTCTAAATGATCTCATTCTCATCCAAGGCACCTACTTTGATTTCCTCCACTATATAATTGCTCCTTAAAGTTCCTCTTTTGACTTATAATGACTAGAGAAACAATGATAGCAGCAATCCTAGTATTTGATATTTTAGATTTTTATGAATATTTCGGAGTTTAACAAACATGTTACTATTTTTAGCCAATCTTAGTGGGGGTGAAATGTCATAATATTAACCTGAATATTTATACAATAGTTCTTGCAAGTGATAGGAACTGCTGGTTCCTTTTTTGCAACAAGAAGAATCTAAAATTAAAGCATCTTGTTCATTTCTTGTCCCATTTACCTAGGCGTGCAAAAATTTGTGAGATTTATATCTTAAGCTCTGTTTTGTAGGTGCCATTTGCCATTTACACATCTTGGTACTTGCTTGTTGTTAGTAATCTAGTTTGGAGGATGACGATTTAGAAACCAATGGTTGTGTTTTTGACGGACAAAAAGTGTGTACTCCTAATTTTTCACAGAATATTCGAGAATGTCTTTGATTACATATAACTTCAGACCATCTTAAGAGCCTATGGTATATATAAAGATATGCTTGCATGTTCTTTCAGGATTTTCACCGTAGATTTTATCACCCTAGCAATGCAAGGATATGGTTCTATGGCGATGACAATCCAAATGAGCGTCTCCGTATACTTAGTGGTATGATTGTTAATGTCCCTCTATGGCATCTTAAGAAGTCTTTGATGCCCATCTCCTTCCCTTTGCTATTTTCCTTATGTTTTTGCTTAAATTAGCTTTTACCTGTTAACATAAGGTATGTATTGCGGGTAAGTTTTGTTATTGTGTATCCAAGCATATTGGTTGCTGAAATATGAATTCGAGATTACTAGATTAGAGCTTTTTAAAGCTTAAAAAACATGTTCAATGGAGTGACGAAAAGTTTAATGTAGTCCTTTATGGTTCTTATGGAAGTCTTTTTTTTGCCACCTTTGACTTTTTGTACTTTTCAAAACTACTAACAACACAAAGATAGGCTACTATTGTTAAGGAAAAAAGTTTTCTTTCACTTGTAGAGTATATTCTCATGTTTTAGCTGTCATGTCTCGACTAGCTATCATCTACCTGTCATAGTGCACTACATATACCATGACAAGTTATATATTGTTCCTGGTTACAGATTCACATTTTCCATTTGAGGGAACTTAGGGTATTCATAACTGGTCTTTGAGAAAACATTGCAGAATTTCTGGTTGTTGTAGTAATGGGAAAGGTAACTCCATTTTCTATATTTGGAGGGAAATTCAAAAATGAGGAAGTGCTGGTAGATGGGAACTGAAACTTCTCACTTTCAATCACACGTATTGCCATCTAAACACCAGAAATTAGCCAGTTTTAGAAACTAGCCAACTTCCCTCTGCAGTTTCCTGCAACCATAAACAACCCCAAAAATGAAGAGTCGGTAGCAAGGATTG
The DNA here is from genome assembly GCA_963920575.1 of Narthecium ossifragum. NCBI lineage: Eukaryota > Viridiplantae > Streptophyta > Magnoliopsida > Dioscoreales > Nartheciaceae > Narthecium > Narthecium ossifragum. The sequence continues at coordinate 9,863,943 of OY986971.1, read as the reverse complement.
CCATCTCGGTGGTACGCGCTGTGCCATCAACTTGCTGGCACAATACGTAACGCCGGCACTGTGCGTGCCAGACCGGTATGCCCCCGTGCCGGTCCTTTTCAAATTAACATGTAAAAACCGTGTAAAATAACAGATTACAATAGTATTTCTTCTTCCTTTTCCCTTCATTTTCTTTCCTTTATCCTTTCCTTCCTTTTTAGCCTCTTCTTCATCCCGGTTTCCCTCCTTTTCTTCTTCTCATTTCCTTCCTTTTCTTCTTTTTTCCTGCTTCTTCTTTCCTTCCTTTTTGGCATCTTCTTCTTCCCGGTTTCTCTCCTTTTCCTTCTTCTTCTTCTTTCATTCCTTATCTTTCCTTCTTCTGTCCTTCCCTTTTGGGTTCTTCTTCTCCTTGGATTTCCTTCTTCTTCTTTTTCTTCTTCTTCCTCCTTCCTTTTCTTCTTCTCCTTTCCCTCTTTTTCTGCTTCTTCTTCTCTTTTTCCCGTTTCTTGCCCTTTTCAATATTATTGCCCGACAGGCTCCATATGAAGCTGCAATAACTGAAGGCTAAAGTTTATAAAAGGAAACCTAAACCTTATCTATATAGGCAATACTATTAGTAGGCATTAGGCAATATTATTGCCGCAATAGGATCCAATTAGTAGGCGATCAATGTTTATCTAGATAGGAAATAGGACCTAATTAGTAGGCAATCAATGCACTAAGGATGGATGCAGCATATAATATAGGGATGATGACAGCGAATACGCTAAAAAAAGGGACATCGGCTTGTACCGGTAAATACCATAAGGTATTGCCCGACACAAAGTGTGTTTCTGTCCCGCGAACTCCACGGCACGGTAAATACCGGCTGGTACGGAAATCCCTGGTCAATAGTTTGAATTTTTAAGTAGCTGGCTCTGTTCTCTAGTTGAAAGAAACTTGATTTGTAAAATTGGGTTAATAAAAGCACAGTTATGTCTCTGAAAACCGTTATTTATAGATTAGTTGGTAACTAATTTGAAAGCCTTTTGTTTTACTAGGAAACATATGGAGCCCTTTTTTACAATAACTGTTACTTGTTTTTGTCAAACCTTTTCTGAAACCCGCACTTAATTAAATAGGTCCTAGGGGCTCTTCAAATGAAACACTTTCAATCCAGTCAATATATCTATTGAAGTAGAACAGAGCAGCTTCCTTTGTTTTGAAGTAGTCAAATTGGCATTATGGGGAATCTGCATATTTGTGGTAAGGTACAATGATAGGAGTATGCCTATGGCTAAGAAACCAAGACTAGGAGCAAATCTTTTATTTGCGACCTTGCATTTTAAGAAATATGGTACTTTGCAGCCATTCTTTAGAGATCTGGGGGTTGGCAAACAATGTTATTACTAGGCCACAAGAGAAAGTTTCTTTTCACGTATATCATGCCTGTTTGTGTGTATTTCATATGCTATATGGACATGATGCATGATGGTTACTCTGAAAGAAAAAAGATGGAAAGGATAGAAACTTCACTGGTGTTGTGGGATAAACTGATCTTGGATTTTTCTAATGTTTGCCCAAGCCAAAGAGAAAAATGTTGAGTTGGGACTTACTAGTTAGCAATAGAAGATTAAAATTAGAAGGAAACTGATGAGCGGAGATGGAACCTCAGTGGTAAAATGCTCCTTGCGTTTGGAAGCAGGTCAATGATATCATATCATAATTCACCTTTTCATATTGTTATTATCATTAATGCCTTCATGGTCATACTGTGGTTGCATATAACAGAACTTCCAGATGAGGATACTTTGCATGAGGAATGCGTGTTTTTTATGACTGGCTCTTGGTTAGAGCTGGCTTTGCACCAAGACCTATTAAACTGCACATAGGAGGTTAATATGGAGGCGCATATGAAGTTATAGAGCAAATTTGAGGAAGATATCAGAAATGATTGTCAGTTCGTCGCCTAGAAAGTTTAGAGTCTTGAGTCTTCTAGTTTTTGGTGATGAATTTTTGTTCACTTTTGCCGTTCTACTCTAATGGTTGTGGTGCATCTTCTTTCTGTTTGAAAATGATCCAACTACAGGTTAAATGGATGTTGTTGCATGACAATCCTAAAGGAGCATTAATGTTTTGAATTCAAAATTTTGTACTAAATGGCAAGTTTGTGAAGTTGATTCCCATCTTTCATCATGTCGTGATTAAGCATTAAGAAATTAGCCTCTCAACTTTGAGATCAAGTATTGCTATTAGTACAGGTTGCTTCAGGGAGTCAGGTAACTTTGGTATCCTGTTTTTTTCTGCAGAATACCTTGATAAATTTGAAGCAAGTGCCTCTCCAAATGAGTCAAAGGTTGGAAGACAAAACCTATTCAAAGAGCCTGTGAAGATTGTGGAGCAATATCCTGTTGGTGAAGGTGGTGACTTGAAGAAGAAACACATGATTTGCCTTAATTGGCTGCTATCTGAGGAGCCCTTAGACTTGGAAACTGAGCTTGCACTTGGTTTCTTGGATCATCTTTTGCTTGGCACACCTGCTTCTCCACTGAGAAGAATCCTTTTAGAAAGTGGCTTAGGAGAAGCAATTGTTGGTGGTGGAATGGAAGACGAACTCCTTCAACCCCAATTTAGCATTGGGCTTAAAGGTGTATCTGAAGAAGACATCCAGAAAGTGGAAGAGTTAGTCATGAATACACTTAAAAATTTATCAGATGAAGGCTTTTCCCCTGAAGCCATAGAGGCATCGATGAATACTATCGAGTTCTCCCTCAGGGAGAATAACACTGGTTCATTCCCTCGAGGCTTATCCCTGATGCTTCGCTCCATAGTATGCACTAATTTGTCCTATATCCAGCTTTTCGTAATGTCCAATCTAGACTTCTTAGATGTGGCTGATGTTTTTGCAGGGCAAATGGATATATGATATGGATCCATTTGAACCTTTAAAATATGAGGAGCCACTGCAATCTCTGAAAGCACGCATTGCTGATGAAGGTTCAAAAGCTATTTTTTCTCCATTGATAGAGAAATTCATTCTAAACAACTCTCACCGCGTCACAGTTGAGATGCAGGTGCTTTATGTAGCTTTAACATAATGCTAAACGATTGAATAACATCCACATTTTGCTATGATACATGAAGAGATTTCTTTCAGCCTGATCCAGATAAAGCTTCTCGGGATGAAGCAGATGAGAAAGAAATCCTTGAACAAGTCAAGGCAAGAATGACAGAAGAGGATCTTGCTGAACTAGCACGCGCGACACAAGAGCTCCGTTTGAAGCAGGAAACTCCAGATCCTCCTGAAGCTTTAAAATCTGTACCAAGCCTGTCCTTGCAAGATATCCCAAGAAAACCTGTTCATGTCCCAATAGAAGTAATTTTTCCTTCCTTGTAACCCACATCACTTTAGTATTTACACGTATTATCCTGCTCCCCCCCCCCCCCCCCCCCCCCTTTTCTAAAATAAATGAGATATTTAACATTTCGGTGCATGTTCTCCCTTCAGAAGTTTCCGATGTTCTACCCTAGTTTGTCTAAGCATTACCTCCTATTCTTGAACTTTTGACTTCTTGGAATATCCATGTGAAACACTAAGGCCCTGTTTGGTATGGGAATAGGGGGGAGGGATAATTCCCATACTTATTCCCAAACACTTTTTCCTATTCCAAGTAATCATTACACATTTATTCTCATTCCACCTACCACTATCATTTTACTTTTTCTTATTCCAAGAAATCATTACTATTTTATTCCCACTTTTCCTAACCCCAAAATCCCTTATTCCCATTTTTCCTAACCCCGTACCAAACGAGGCCTAACATTATGCTGAGCACGTGCATGGCTGGGTTTTTTTTAGAGAAGTTTCCAATTTTTCTATTGCAGATTGGAGAAATGAATGGAGTTCAAGTTCTGCAGCATGACCTTTTTACAAATGACGTTGTCTATTCAGAAGTTGTATTTGATATGAGCTCATTGAAAAAAGACCTCCTTCAGTTTGTTCCATTGTTTTGGTAAGAACCAGTTTGGTTCATGTTTTCCTTGCATATGTATTATTGAGATTTTTTAATTTTTGACCATTGGATATTTGACAATTGAAGTATGCTACTCTTCTGAAATTAGACTAATATCTGTGTTTTGTGTCAGTCAATCTTTGCTGGAGATGGGTACAAAGGACATGGATTTTGTTCAGCTTAATCAATTAATTGGAAGAAAGACTGGAGGAATATCAGTGTACCCATTCACGTCTTCTATACGAGGAAAAGTAGATCCTTGCTCACATATAATTGTCCGAGGCAAGGCTATGGCAGGACGCGTTGAGGACCTATTTAACCTGGTAACATTATCATCTTCACTCCTAGAGGGAGCTTCAATATTGATACAAATTTGGTCATCTTTAACTACCCGATTGAGTTGTTCTCTTCACTGCCTAGGACTCAAGGTTAAATATTCTCTATATTAAAAATCTTAAAATAGTTCATTACTTTGATCCTGTAAACTGGTTGTTTTCTAATTAATAAATTTAGTGGCTGTCATATATTTGAGTCCATATTTAAAGTGATGGTTAGCCCAAGGACTTTCGTGCCATCGGCATGTGCCAATGGGGTGTGCCGACGAAGAAAGGAAAAGAAAAGGAGAGGAGATGAGGAGAAGATGAGAGATGGAGAGGTGATGAGAAGGGGGCTTGAGATTAGCGTTAGAGCTAGCAGTGGGAGAGATCGGCGATGGAGCTGACGGCGATGGAGATCGGCGTGGCCGGCAAGGCGTCGGAGACATGTGGTCTAAGAGACTCCGTCAGAAATCTATGGGGGAGATGAGGCTGCGTTTGAATAACCTAATCAATCTCAGCCGTAGGGACCAAATAACCCAAATTTGACCGCATATACCAGCCGTGATGTGATGTATGTATTTTGCCGGTAAATTTATGGCACAATATGTTTTGGGCGGTCGGTAATCCTTGAATTAGTCCGTCATCTAAAAGAACTGGTTTCTTCTAAATTTGTTCCAAAAAGATATGCTTTCTCTGTTTCAGTGGAAAATGATGTTTATTATCATTGTCATGTGGCTGCTCATGTTGCCAGCCTAAGGATGCCTGTGAAAAGTCAGTCTAACCTAAGTAGCATTCTCAATTATGTTTTCTTTTTTTGACTCCTAATGATGTCCTGCCAAATGTGGTTCTCAACCGTATGAAGGAGGTCAATCGGTAGGAAGAACTAAAAGTAGGGGATGAAGTAGAGGTGTCAAACGGCCTAGGCCGGCCCAGCCTGCCATTGATGTGTCTAGTGCAGGGTCGGGCTGGGCCATCAACTTGGTGGGCTCGTGCCTGTGCCAGGCTCCTAGCTCAAAACCTGATCCTAGCCCTGCCCAAAGGACCGCGTGTCATGCCGGGTTAGCCTACGGGCTTACTTGAAAGCCCACGAATGTCGTGTCTCTTGTGAGCCAAGGCCCTAGACAGTGTCCAACAGGCAACAACCCAACTACCCAAGGGCCAAGACCAAGGCCCAAGGGTTGACCCACAATAGGCGATCATCGAAGGAGAATTGGCAATCGCTGGAGAACAACAACTAAGAGCAAAAAAATGAAAAAAACAAGAAAAATCACACAACACCAAAGTTTTTAGTCACAACTTAGGGCCTTAGCCCTTAGGCAATCAAGAAAACGGGGAACTCCATCATCAACATAGGCGGAGATGGAGGAAGAGAGAACAGGGCGTCGAAATCGGGGGGACAGAGGAGATCATCGGGCGAGTAGAGCATCACTGGGGCCGGGGGGCGGAGGGGGCGCTGGAGGGCCACGGGGGAGCCAAAGAGCATCATAGGAGGCCGTGGGGAGGCTGGAGAGCATCACAGGGGCCGGAGGGCCATGGGGGAGTCGAAGAGCATCACAGGAAGCCGCGGGGGGCCAGAGAGGGCGCCGGAGGGCCACAGGGGGAGCCGCATATCATCATTGGAGGCCCAGGGGGTCCGGATAGTATCACAGGGGTCCGGAGGGGGCGTTGGAGTGTCGCAAGGGAGCCGGAGATCATCACAGGAGGCCGAGGGGGACAGTGGAGGGTCAGAGTGCATCACAAGGGTCTGGGGGCGCCAGAGGGTTGATACTGTTGGGAGAGGGCTGGAGAAGAGTTAGGAGCCCGGATCTGGGTAGTCGGGAGGCGAGCCCGCGACGAGGCCGGAGGAAGGACGGAGGGGAGCGGCGACGGCGTTAGAGACGGTGAGGGGGCCTAGGAGGGTTGGTAAGGCCGGGACCGGATGGCCTTGTCTCGAGGCCCTCAAGGATCTCAAGGCTTGCTATCCACCACCGGCGCATGAGGTCCGAGTGGCGGATCCTCGGAGTGGCGGAGGTATGGGAGACCATAGAAGAGGAGGGGAGGCCGGAGGCTAGAGGCCGCTCGGGGGCAGAGTGAGCTAGAGAGGAGATCGGAGATCTCGGCCCTCGGGAGAGCCGGAGAGGAGGGGAGGCGGGGTAGGGGGAGGCTGGAGCGGCAGGAGAGCTGGAGCGCCAGAAGGGAGGGGAGGCCGCAACGCTAGGAGGGGAGGTCGGTAGGAGAGGCGGAGTCGTAGAGGGGAGAGAATGAGAGAGAGACGGTGGCGGCCGGCCCTAGAGAGAAAGGAGACGGTTAGGGGATTAAATAGGGAAATAGGGACGGGGGATTGAAAACCAAAAAAAAGTGTTAAATGCAAAAAAATTTGAATGAGTGGATAGGAATTAATGGCAGCCGCTTTTTGAAGAATATGGTTTTTTAGTAAATAGAATGAGTGGATAGGAATTAAAGTGGGCTTTTTTTAAAACAAAATTGAATTCAAAAAATTTTGAATTTGAAATAAGTGTAGCATGTAATAACTCAAAATTTATCATCATTAAGTACCCTGTCACTTGCACTAAAAGCAGATTCCGATGCGACTGTAAACACCGGAACGGTTAGTAAATCACGTGCCATGATGGAGAGCACAGGATAATTATTCTTATTTGATGTTCAACATGCTAAAATATCTAAATTATTGATGTTATCAGGGGTTTATATATTTTGTAAAACTAGTTTACATATATCTATTAAGTTCGGCTTGACTGGTACTTATCGTATGTGTCTTTTATTTACTTATGTGTGCCAGCAACGACCATGTAGCGTTTGAGGCCATGCTGCCAGAAGAATATGAATTAGAGGAACTAGTTCTAGTATTATCATTATATTTTGCTGAATACAAGTCAAATAATTCAAAACGATCATTTCTTATATCATAGATGGTGACTCGTAGACCGTCTACTAAAAGATCTTATATCTCTTGTATTAGCACTTCTAAACCATGAATATTAGTTCTAGGATCTATAATAGCAGATAAAGAAAAAACAGGAGGTAGATTTTACCAATATTTCTTAAATTTTGCTTCTATGGATAAACATGCTTCATTAAATAAAGGATTCTCTATAGGTGCAAAGAGTATTAGCAATATTATATATTTGACTAATTACAAGGCATGCAGTAGGATAATAAACATTAGATAATAAATTAGTTGAAGTATAAAATACTTTTAAAAAATTCTTAAATTGAAATATCATGTCCCGCTGCACATCAGTCATTTGAAGTTCCGGATGTGCAACAGATAAATAATGATTAATTGTGTCTTTGTAACCATCTACGGACTCTCGCATTAAATAGGTGGAGTTCTACCAGGTCTTTATATCTTGTTTAAACTTTGTTGCCTTGAGCTTATGAGTAGTGCAGTGTTGTGCAAATTCTTGCACTTTAGAATTAGAAGCACTAATATAAACAATAAAAAATAGCATCTCTAATATTTTCAACATATCCTTCAATAAATTTCAAACCATCATTAATAATTAAATTAATAATATGAGAAGCACATTTATCATGGAAAATTTACCAGTTTGCATATGATTTAATTTTTTAAAATAAATCAATCGCGGCATTATTGGCAAATGCATTATCAAAGGTAATGCTAAATACTTTATCTTATCTAAAAACATACATAATATTCTGAGAAATATTTTGACCCGTATGAGACTATCCATAACAGGAAAAACAATAAATTTTTTATTCAAATTCCAAGTATAATCAACATGAGAAGTAATACAAATATAACCAAATTTATTTCGTCCACTCCATAAATCAAAAGTAAAAGAAATTGTAGCGTCAAAAGAAGAAAATTCAGAAATTAATAACTACTTATATAATTTCATGCAATCCTTTCTAGCAGTATTTCTAGAAACCTTAACAAAAGCCTGTTGTAAATGCATTTAAATAAAATTTTGAAATTTCAAAAACTCCGCGAGAGTAAAAGCCTCTTCGGCACCAGCTATATATAAAGCCAATCCACATTTCAGCTTGAAAATAAGTAAACGTACCTACGTTACTTTCACTTTCAGATGAGTTGAATTGCAGCTGAGACTACCTGTAACCTCTAGATATTGCCTTGTAAACTTTTTTTACGTACTTCTGGAGGTGCCCGGTGCCAACAGATGTTTTGCATGACAAACTCTCTTTGCAATACTTGTAAAATGCTCTTTCTATCTCACTACCTGTCTAGTCGGTTATTTTTCGGATGATGAAATGGTTTTCAACGTCAGAGGTTCGGGTTCTTTTACCACCCCCGATCTGGGAATTGGATCCTCCAGTATTGGATCTATCGGTACCACTACCAGTTATTGATGGTTGGCTAGAGTCATCTCCAAATTCCGGTACGTGGTCAATATCTGCCTCGACACCGACGTCGTGGGCACCAAAGTATATATTTCCAAGATCAAATTGCCTGGAATCCATTTTTCTGAATTTTAAAAATAAAAAATCCAAATTAAGGAAAAAAGAAGTATAGGAGAAGAAAATCAGAATTTAAAATAAATTAGCTTAAATAAATTTAAAACTTATCTCTTGCAGTCTTCCACTCCCGCTTGCCTCTTGATTCTTCTTTCTTGACTTGAATCACTGTCTCAAGTTCTTAGGGTTGAATGCTCTGAATAAAAGTAGAATAAAATAGATGGAGAATAGAATTTGTGAGGATGAATGAAAGGATGGGGGCGGTATTTATAGATTTTTAGGATTTTTTTAAATTTTTTAATAATGACCATAAGGCCTTTAAGACTAGCGTTTTATAACCGTTGGAAGGGTCATTTTGGTCATTTATAAAAATTACATCTATACCCCTCCAAACTAGCCGTTTTTTGGCGGTTGGGAGGGGCTAATTGGTCAAATTTCAAAAATATAGCCGTTATGTACCTATAACAGCTATACTTTTTTAAAAAAGTGAGAGACAAAAAGAATAAAAGGCAGGTGTTATAGCCTTATCTATAGGCCTGTTGGGCCCCAAACGTCCCCGCGGGCCAGCCCACGGGGCATTCCCAGTGGAGCTGGGCCCGTGCGGTGCTCGTGCTGGGCCGGGCTCAGGGGCCTAAACCCTGAGCCCAGCTTGGCTCTAGGGCACCGGGCCAGGCCGGGCACGACCCGCTTCAACCAGGCCGGGCCGGGCCTTGCCTTGCCACATGGTGGGCTGCCCGACCCATTTGGCACCTCTAGGATGAAGAGAATGTTGAAGCTTTAAACCCTTCTGACTCTTCAATCTTCTCCTTTAGATCATTTAACCCCAAAAATGGTTGCTAGCCTTCTTTTTGCACTTTCTTTCTCAACTGATGATTTCATTGTTTGCTCATAATGAAATAAATTCTGTGTGGTGGTAATGACTAATGAAGAAGCATTGATTTTTCGGTAACTTAATTTGACTACTTCCTGTATTTGTGCTCTTGAGTCTGTTTCAAGGGTCAAGTTTGGGTGTGCGTTACGTTTATTATAGCCGTGGAGAGGTGAGATTTGTTTGTAAATTATAGTGATTCAATCCAAGGTGACAGTTGAAAAATTGTTTGGCATGTCGCATTAATGGCGTGGTAGAAAAGTTTGTTAATTTAGTTTGTTGTTTGGATGTATGTTTAGTTCCAACTGTGTTAATAGTACAAGATATTAGTTTTCCATTCCGAGAAATCATGTATATTCCCTTTCTGTGTTTTTGCGCCACAGCTTTGCTGTGGTCGATCCAAAGCACGTATAAACTGCTTCATTTTTTATGCAATTTGGGCGTGGTCCCCATCCCCGCCAATCCGAGATTACTCATACAGATTTATTATGAAAAAGGCTGCATCTGGTCCAAAACAAGTGTGTTGGCCGTCACAGAGGCACGCCTAAATGAACACTAAATTGGTTTATTGGAAATATTTATCTCTGCTAGTACAATAAGTTTACTTGTCCTGCATGTATTTCATATGCATATCACTGGTGACTCGAAAGGTCCTTTGAACTACTTTGGTGACGTCATTTCAGCTCTCGATATGTTATTGTCACCGATGTCATTTACACCACAGGACTAAATTGGGTATTGGTTAGTGAAGTTATAACCTGGTGGAAGACGTGTTTGCTCGTTTGGGACAGTTTGACTCCTGCCTCGATCATCTATATATTCTTACCTTTTTGTGTGATAAACTTGACGGATTCATTCTCAATTTGATTGGTCCGGCATATCAATGGATGATTTTCAGGAGCTGGTGTTGCAAACTTGCGTCTTATGTGCGCATTTGGAATTCTATGATGCTATCTTACTGCAACACCATGAAATAACTTTTGGGGAAGCGTCGAATTTATGGCTGCCTTATACAACCATGCACTTGCCATGCTGGGGGCATGTGTTGTGCTAGTCTTTGGCTGGCATGATACGAGCCGACAGCAAGTATCGGGCCGACACTCAGCACAAACCTGGTGCCAATGGCACAGAGCCTCTTCAAGAAGGAGATGTCGACACGGGGTCAATGCTGAGTATTTGAATTGTGCTTAATTTACTGGCACAATACATATATGTGGGCATGGCAAACTATGTGAACCATCTAAATTAAAATTAGGCGACCTGATAAGTACTACACTATTTATAATGTCCTTGGAACTATTGTGTCTTGATAACGAGGATTATGTGTCATGCACGTGAGGGGGATTTCATTTACAAGTATCGGTTCTTATTGCATGGACTTCTTTTGCCTAGGAAGTTTATGATTGACAAATTGTCAGACATGCATTGATAAATAACCAATATCTACAAAGAGTGAAATTCAAATGTGGTTTATTTTCTGTACATGAAAACTAAGCACTGTCTATGCTGTCCTGGACTGGAGCGTAAATTTAGTGTTGGGATCACTTTATTGTTTTTGTGAGATTCTGTGTATGTAAGGTCTCTTTCTTAGGCTGCTGTTTTGATATCTTTTGAAGCTTGACTTTTGCCAACAATAACAACCTATGGTTCCTCTTTAACCCAAAGAACTCTGATCTCTTACTTTTTACCAGCGGAGGCATGAGGCTGTATTATTTCGAGTAGATTATCTAACTCTCTGGATTTTGCTTTCATGTAACGGTTTATACAGCAAGATCCCCCCAGTTTTGAAAGATGTCTATACATTTTCTCATGTTTTAATTCGAATATAATGATTATTTTATTTTATCTTAGTGTCTGATATTGCTTGTTACTTGCAGATAAACTGCATCCTTCAAGATGTTCAGTTCAGGGAACAGCAACGTTTCAAGCAATTTGTTTCTCAAAGCAAAGCAAGAATGGAGGTACCTATTACTTCTCTCGGTTTCATTCTAAGCTCACCTGACATTGGGATGTCCTGATTTGGTAACTTCTTGCAGAACCGATTAAGAGGCAGTGGCCATGGAATTGCCGCTGCAAGAATGGATGCTAAGCTCAATATTGCAGGATGGGTAGCTGAACAGATGGGCGGTATAAGGTTTGCCCCCTATGAATGTTTTTACATACCCTAAATTTTAGGCAGCTCGCCTTCTTTGGTCTACTAGTTTTCAGTATTACATTCAAAAGCATTTGCTTCCCATCTGATGAAGTATTTTATAGGTTGCATCATTTTTTTTCATGGAACTTCAAATTGGTTACTTTTCAATTGTCAAACATTTATTGCCACTAATTTTATAGAATTCACTGGATTATGCTTCATTACACCAGACTTGATATAGAGGCCAGGAAAGTAAAGTCATCTTTGTTTTGGGCTTTTTATCAGGTTTTTACACATTTGGTTATTTCCGTATCAAATTATATGCTGGTAATACCTTATATGCTTCCATGTTTAAGTGCAGGATTTTTGCACTATGGATGGATGGTTTCTTATTCTTATATAACCGCATAGCTCTTTATTGAGGATTGATAACTGGTTACTCATGATGTAATTTCATGTCTCCAAAAAATACGAATGGTATAGTACAAGGATTCCTTTGCCGGCCGTTTGGTGCCGGCCGGCAAATCTCGAGCTGGTGGATTAGCGGCTCCGGCTTTGGGTCCGGCTCTGGCTCAATGGATTTCATAGGTGAGTTGATCGGCACCGGTCAATACATGGTGTTGCCGGCGGGCAACGGGTTAGTGCCGATTGGAAAGAAGAGGGGGAAGAGAGGAAGAGAAGAGGGGAGGAACCAGAGAAAATAAAAGGGGAAAAAGGAAGAAGAGAATGGGGAGAAAGGAGAGGAAGATGAGGGTTAAAGAAGAGGTGAAGGAGAGAAAGAGGAGAGGAAAAAAAAGGAGAGAAAAAGGGAGAAAGAGAAGGAAGAAGGCCGATCGTCGGAGGTGGCGGCGAAAGAAGGGAGGAGCATAGGGTTTAACAGGTAAGTGGTCTTATATATTAAACATAATGGATTTCCGGTCCAAACCCATTACTTACACCGTTTAACAGGTAACTCTCTCTTTCTCTCCTTTCTCTCGATCCCCTGCCCTCCTCTCTCTCGCGATCGCCTCTGAAGCCCCCCGATGCGGGTGTTCATTTCACCTCGGCTGGAATCCACCCTCGTCCCGCCGGAACAGTCGCCTAAGTCCGCCACCGACTTTTTTTTTTATTTTCCTCTCACTTCTATGTTCTTCTTCTCTCCATTGTGCCGCCGGCACATAGGGCCGGTGCCGGAGGCAAGTCTCGAGACGGCCGGAGCCGGCACGGCAATCCTTAGTATAGTATAGGTTTTCAGTTACATTTCTTTAGGTTGCTTATTGCAGACCACAACCACTATAAACCTATAGATTCAATTTCCTACCCAAATTAAAGATGCAGCATCTGCAACCTTTATGCATTCAACTTGTGCGCTTTACATGCAATGATTACTTTATCAAATATGCTTTATCGTTGATCATTTTAATAGTGCGCTACTTTCTCATGTTTCCAGTTATTTGGAGTTCTTACGAGATCTGGAAAAGAGAGTTGATCAAGATTGGGATCAAATTTCATCAATGCTTGAGGAGATACGTAAATCCCTGCTATCAAGGGAAGGTTGCCTAATTAATATGACAGCTGATGAGAAAAATCTTACGAATTCCTCAAAATATCTTGCTAAGTTTCTTGACACATTACCAAACAACCCATTAACGACCAACAATTCCTGGCAAACACAGCTCTCTCCGATAAATGAAGGCATTGTTATTCCAACACAGGTGACATCCATTGTTTTGCTGTATATGTTAACAGTTTCTCATTCTATTTCTATAACTCTCTGTTCTTTAGGCGTCTAATCCACTATCTTGTTCTTTGTACTTTCATAGGTTAATTATGTAGGGAAAGCTGCTAATATTTATGACACCGGCTATCAGCTCAATGGAAGTGCATATGTTATTTCTAAATATATTGGCAATACATGGTTATGGGACCGTGTACGAGTTAGTGGTGGCGCCTATGGAGGCTTTTGTGACTTCGATACTCATTCAGGTGCCTACCTTGTTATATTCATGTCTGTTATTCCTCTTTTGAATTGTAATGCTTCAATGAGTAAAGGGTAGTTATTTCACATACTAAATAGCTTTCTTTTGCCTTCATTGCAGGAGTTTTTTCGTACCTATCCTACCGTGATCCAAACCTACTAAAAACGCTAGAAGTATACGACGGGACTGCAAACTTTCTTCGGGAATTAGAGCTAGATGATGATGGTCTCACCAAAGCCATTATTGCTACAATTGGAGATGTAGATGCCTACCAGCTGCCTGATGCAAAAGGTTACAGCAGGTAGGGACATGCCGCTTCTTTATTTTTATAGATGAATATCTTGACTATTTCAAAACCTTGTGATAATTATTTTCCATGTAATAGAGGCCAATAGTTCATACTCCCAATTTAGTCAAAGTCTCTTACTTCCTCTGCTTACATGAAAATGGTCGTCTAATATGACCTTAATCATCAATGTTTTTTAATGATGTGGAAGACTAGAGCAAACCATTTTTCTCCACAGAAAAAAGAAACTAGAACTAGCTATATGCATTTTTAATTCACATGATGACGGATGTCCCTGTGCATTATTCACACACAGGGCAAACAGAGTAGCCGATAGGTTGGTCATTTTCATGTGAGCATTACAAATTGAGGCCCTAAATGTCAGTTCTGTTTGAATTTGCTTATCAGCATTTTCCCTTGATGACTATCGAGGCTTGGGAGGTTAAGAGTGATGCACTCCACTCATGAAATAAACTCAGGAGCTTTTTTCCCTGTTCCAAATTGGTCTCGACTCCATAAGACAATCTCTTGGTGCTCAATGTCTTAATTTCTATATCGGCTATGCCAATACCTAACACTGGGCTGGGACATGTATTCATTTGCTCTATCCCCTCCCCCATTTTTTTCCTCTGATCTTGGATATGTAACTTTGTATATTCCGGAGCCACTGGTTTTGCATTGCACCTAGATGTCAGATTTCTTCACTGCATTATCCACCAGATTCACTATGATAGGCACTTGGTATTTTCGATTCTTTGACTATGTACTTCCTATCTTGGTCATCTACCCTCATTGTGTGCTTATCTTTTGGCTCCATTTCACTCTTGTGATGAATTTCATATAGTCTGTCTTGTGAAATTTATTCCTTTCTTCTCAAGTCTCAATCATCTCTCAGTGGCAAGTGTTAGATGCCCTTGGTATTTTGGATTTGTGGTTTCCCCAATTAAGGCCATAAACTTAATATCAGAAACCAAATTTGCACTTTCAAAGTGAATGGCTGTAACTTAGACAAGGCCTGTACCAAAATTTAAGACACCAAATTAGCAAGGCAATTATTTGTTGGCACAGAAAAGTGAAATAGTCTTCATGTCTTGGCAGAAGAGAAAACTGCTTTTCAAAGTGAGCGACTCAGAACATTTAACTACTGTGGAAATCTTTTCATGCGTGTGCTGCCATTGTTATGGAAAATGTGAGGACTTTCCCCTTCGTAACACACACATGCACGAAGAGTTTCATATCATGAGTCATGACAATTATAATGAGCACAATGGTTACTTCTTGTGCTGATTATATTTTCCCCCTTTTCAGTCTATTGAGGTATCTGTTGGGTATAACAGACGAGGAACGACAGATAAGGCGTGAAGAAATCCTGTCAACCAGGTACCATTTGATTTTTTTAATTGTTCACATTGAAGAGAAATTTGGTGTTTGGATGGCTGTTGGACTGGTGGCCACTTGACTTAGATCTGCTGAGTTTGTAGTTTTGTTTTAGCCTTTTAGCTTGTCTTTAAAAAAGAAAAAAGAAAAGAAAAGGAGAGAAATTTGGTGCTTTTGACTTGAATATCATTGGAATGTGCAGTTTGAAAGACTTCAAGGAGTTCGCTGATGTTGTTGAGGCAGTCAAGGAGAAAGGCGTTGTGGTTGCAGTTGCATCTCCTGAAGACATCACTGCAGCAGATGAAGAGCGGCCCGGGTTTTTTCATGTCAAGAAAGCCCTCTAAATATACATTACTTAGGAAAGTTTTCTCCAAGAGTGACATTCAGCCATTGAAGGGCAGAAGCCACTCCACCACCACCCCGATTCTTCGGTCAAGTTTTTATCTTCAGAAGCTAGACAATCAGCCCTTCCGATGAAATCTCAATGGCATTACTTCTCGGGTCTTCGGAGAGTTCATAACAAGAACGATTGCATATCTTCCATTTAAAATTGATAATTCTGATGTGAGGCAGCCAAATCTTGTCATTTATCTTGGACAGTGGTTCAATATCTATTTCAAAGAACATATACAGATATTTATTTTTGTCCTTAGAATGACTGTATATTTATGATCAATAGAAATGCAAGACTTGCCATCTAGATACTTCAAATCTTAAGATATATATATATATATATATATATATAGACGCACACACGTCATGTATCTTGTTCGACTTTGCAAGGCTTGTTCACAAGATTTCTCTTCCGCCATGTCCATGAATCCGAAGGAGAGCTTGGCAATGGAGGCAGCATCAGTGCTTTGCGGCCGAGACCAAACGGCCACCCCTCGCAGTGGCAGAACTCTTCTAGTATCGACTGGCTCTTCGGAGAATCTACGAAAACCAACCCACTTTCGCTCGAATAATGAGTGAAGCAACTCCTCACCGAGAAGAATGCGTCGTCTCCGTAATCACTGTTGCAGTCGTTGCTGCCATCTTCTTCTCCATTGTTCTTCCGCTCTTCTTCTGGTGCAATAAAAACTGTTTCCCATGTCGGAAACGAGTAATCACTAGGAGCAAACTGTGCTCTCATTGCACGTCTCATTGCGCGGCTTCGAATCTCCAGAATTATCACCTACAAGATAGGATAAAGACTACAGTGAGCTCATAGAAAAAGTAATCGTATCCTCTCTTGCAAAAAATTATTTGGTTATCGACATGTTTGAAGTCAAGGTCGTTGCTGCCGGAGCTCTCCTCTTCGGAGCTGATCAAAGAGTGACCACCTCCGATGCAGGAACAGTGGCATCGAACACAAGCATCTCTGATGAATGCTGTCAAGTACTTGCAGTGGTAATGAGAGGTGAGTCTGGCTTCTTCATGGGCAGAGAACCTCATGTTTCATGAGCTACCTACCAATAGTTGTCTCATGTCCTATCTCTGTATATATGTACACATATGTGGAAGTAGAGGGAGAAAGAGCCATTGCAGCTAACGTGTATGGAGTGGAAAAGAGAACCTTTGGGGTAAAGACTAAGTTAGCAAAGAGATTGAGCATTAGCCTTGCTAGAGAGAGAAAAGGAGGTGCTATGGTTGATATGGAACTATCAGTGTGTTCCAAATGGAGATTTGTGTGGGATATGAAGAGTAGTGGTCGTGGAGGGGTTTTGCTTGTTGGTAATTTAGAAAGTATATGTATAGGTGATGTGGAGGCCATTGTTTTCGTAGTTCACTTGAAGGTAACGTTAAGCTATACAAGACGACGGCACACCTAATTGTGATCTCGACTGAGGACGAGCTGAGCGCACACAGTCTCTCTCTCTCTCTCTCTCTCTCTCTCTCTCTCTCTCTCTCTCTCTAAGTTGAGAAAACTAAATTTTCAGAATTAAATTGATTATGAAAAAAAATCGTTTTAATTTTGGTTAATTCAGCCTAGGAATGGCAATGGAACGGGTTTCATCCACCCCGTCCCCGCACCAAAAAAAATTACCCAGCCCCATGCCCCGTTGCAGGGCAAGAAAGGGCAAGAAGCTTGTCCAATCCTCGCTCCATCTACATTTTCTCCGTCCCTGCCCCGCCCCGCTTCTAGCCCGCCCCGTTTAGGATTCTCATTTCATTTGAAAAAGTTAATAACGCCGATAATTTTTATCACAAATTTGTTAAGTATCATATAAACTAATAAAATATTATTATGAACATTCAATGTCACATAGTTAAAAAAAACAATATTTTAACTTCAAGTGTTCCTACTAAATAAGATCACACCAATTACAAAATGTAAAAATAAACCCCAAATTCAAAAAAAAAAAACTTTATATGTGCTCAAAATTAAAATTGATCAGTTCCAATGTCCATAAACGTATCCCGTGAAAAAAAAGAAAAATCAAATATAGATGCATGAAGAATATTTGCTAATCTAACAATCAAAGAATTAGAGCATCAATAATAACATCTTTTTTAGCCATTGGTTTTATACTTTTATCCCTTAGTTCCTTTAACATAAACTAATGGGAACCAATGCGTCATAGGCCTCGTGGGTCTGTGATCAGGTAAAGCCTAAGTGATCGGTAGCTAATATATTAGTTATTCTTATATCAACTACTATTTTTAGCCATTAGTTCTAAATCCAAGAGTTAAAATAAAATTATTAAAACTAATTTAAAATTATTAAAAATCATATCTGGACCGGGTCGAAAGCGAGACAGGTTGACCAAAACCCATCCCCGCTCCACCCCAACGATTACCCACCCCACCAATCCGATAATTGCCTCATTTCCCCGCCTCAAGCAGGGCGGGTCAAGCAGGTTACCAGGGGAACACGGCCCATTGCCATCCCTAATTGAGCCTATCACCTAGGCTTAGGGAGCCAAATATCCTGCATACTGACTCCTATGAATTACTGGATTTATTACCACATATGTGGTTTAGACACTCCAACATATTCCTTGTATATATTGTTCTGTTAAGGCTTAAACTCGTGATTTTCACACAATCATACTAAAGGTCACAAGCTCCTACCACTACATCATGTACTCACATGCACCGAGATATAATACCTCACACACAAATGGGGACTCTGAAGAAAAATCTGTTCGTCATAATAAGATGCACAAGAGCTGCTGATGCACAAATTTCCGCTGGTTGTGATAGACAATTGAAACTCTACTACGATTTATGTTTAAGTCACCGAGATGCTCCCTACGCTTTTCAGGGATGGGAACTCTTCCAGTCCAGCTCCAGTCAAGAGACACTGAGACAAAGACGGCTCAATTTCTCTGGAAACAGAACAGAAGACCAGGTCATGTACAAGAATACAGTACAAAAAAACATGGCAATGCACAAATGTGATATACAATGCAGAAAATAATCAATCCCGGTCATGTTAGTGTGAAACAACCAAAAACATAAAAACCATTGTACGGTATCTACACAAAAAAGCGAGTCCCTACAACTTAGAGCACAATGAAGGCTGAAATATTATGGAGCTGTTAAAAAAAGAAGGGTTCAGTCAGGGTAGTAACATGTAAAAAATAAGCTCAATTTTGCTGTTTCCCAGCCAAAATTCAGTCAATTATCAGCGCTCCCGAAACATAAGTAATAGATTTTCTCCAAATACTTTCCTCATTTTATCCACCTGTCTTTTAGGAGTGAAGAGGCTTCCAGGGTTTAGTGCATATACTCGAGAAGTAACTTCAATACAAACTTAGCCTCGCTTCCCAGTGTCCTTTAAGAATTGGGTGTCAGACTCATGAATTTCCATGGGTTCAAAATAATGAAAAGCCAAACTTCAAAACGACTTGGGGAGAATTGGGTGATCTATCAGTGATAACCTTCAAAATCAAATGGTTCATGATAAAAATCAATATAATAAGCAGTGAGGTTACTAGCACTTACTAGAACTAACAACGTCAACAAGCTTGGTGTCATTCCTTATGTCTTTTACTGAAAGAGAATAACATGAAAGCAAATTTTAATTGGCATGATTTTTGTAGAATTTTAACATGAATATATAAGTATCATGTATATTAACTTTGTCTTGTGTAAATTTGGTTATTCAAACTTTAGCTCGTCTTCTCATTTGATGAAATTTTTTTTACAGTACCTAAAAACAAACAAAAGTAACAGAAAATCTAACACTACAAAGGAAAATTGGTGTCAAAGTATGCAATTTAATTAAAAGACAAATGTCTCAGAAGAATCAGTGGATAAGTTTCAGTAAACAGTATCCAAATGGAAACCTCAGCCAGATAGCTATAAAGAGAACTTAGATCACCTACCAAAGGCGATAATATAATGAAGCCCAAAATGGCATGTAACCTCACAATAAATGGGGAAGCAGTAAATCATACATGTGTGGGTTAAGACACAAGAAGATGATAGGAAAGGACTGAAAGGAGATCTCATTAGCTAAGATAAACATTTGAAGGTTAGAGGTATAAATCTACCCTGATCCAAAGCAAGAACTTACTATCTTGATCAAAGTGGACTAAGGACGAGAAAGAGGTTCTCTCTTAGTTGTGCAATGAAAGCTCGACTAAAAGAACTTTTAAACAAGTCTGTTTTTACCATGTATTCAATTAACAAAAGCAAATAAGTAGATGAGAAAGACTCAGCATTAAAGCATGTGAACTACATGAACAAGCAATACAGTTTTTAAAAATTTAACAAAAACAAGTTAATCTAATTACCCAAAAAGAAAAAAATATGGAACCAGATTTCCACATAAAATGGCAGTGGAATATAATTATGGCCATTTAGCAGAATAATAGGCAATCTAGGAAATTGAACCTACTATGTTATAATGGAATGTAAAAGCTTCCATATGGTGATAATGAAGAGAATTAAACTAAAAACTATTGTTGAAAATAATTATTTCTAAACAGCCAGTTTATTAATATTGGAAGTTCAATAAATCTAATTAGGTTGCTTAAAAAACTTATGGAAATTTTTGAGGATAGGAAGTAGCATGAATATGTTACTTACCCACTTACAAGGATTCTTGAACAAAACATGTTTTGTAATGAAAACATAGAATGGCCCTGACTTATAACCTTAAAAGTAATGTAGATTTCTCAAAGTTAGACCTTCACAACAATATTGCTATGAGATTTTGCATGCGCCTCAACGTTATAGCTCCAAAATTAATCAAGAAACTGGAACTACCCTCATACTTGAAGACATCCACTGAAACCATTGTAGTTTTACATAAGACGCCCTTCTAGGTACAGAGTAGTTTTCCGACAAATCCCGAAGGTTTCTTAACAAAAAATTTAAGGAGAACCTTCCTGACCAAGGTAGAGAGGTGAGAAGAAAATGTTGATCCACTTATTCCCTAAGGGCCTGTTTGGCTCCGGCGGATCCGCGGAATCCGCCGGATCGGATTCCAAGGCGGATCCTGATTTCTGGGATCCGCACGGAATCCGTGCTGGCGCCAAACGCGCGGATCCGATGGGGCGGGATCCGCTCGTCCCCCCATCCCGCGGATCCACCGGGATGGGGGTGAGCCAAACACGCCCTAAATTGAAGCAATCTTGAGAGAGCAACTAAAAACATCACATTCTTTGGGTACCATGGGACATATTTCCGTTCATAATGCGCATTCACGCCAGAGTGAGTACCGATACTTTCCATTCATGTTGCCATTCAATTTTCCCATGTTTTGGATTTTGTAACACATCCAACTTGAGACCAGTGCTCTCCGAACTCATAGAACAATGTGCAACACGGACATAGCCTACCAAACACACACTGATCCTATAAGCAACAAAATCTCATACGGCGATATCTTACCCAACACCTTCATATTTTCTAGATATCACCACCATGAATTAAGCAAAAAATGCTCTTGGGTCCTTTAATGCCCCATCTTCTCTTTTTTTGCACTTAAATTCTAAACCCTATATTACAAATTTCTAGTTACCATCTATGGCAAGAAGATTCCATCAACATCATAGCACCCACCCTTAAAAGTACGCAACTCAACATAATGCTCGAGCCATCAAAACAGGAGTGCTTAAATTCATTACAGATCAGAAAAGATAACAGAATATGGGACTGAGAATTCGTAATAGTCATTGATTCAAGCAGACACTAAGCACAACCTCCACAGTAATTCCCAATTAAAATCACGAAATGCAGCAAAGAGGAATCAAACCTGTGAACAAGAATCTTTAAGATTTCAGCACATCCAAGCAGCCTCTTCAATACAAGACTGCAAAGGGCGTAAAGAAGGAAACCTCTTCAATCCAGCCCAACGGAGAAAAATGACAGAACTCGCAAGCAAGAAGGCGGGCGGAAAAGGGGAAACTTTTTCAAACCAGATCAAAGATTAGCAATAAGAACTCACCAAGTCATCGCCGGATCTGCCGATGATCCCGCTCTCGCTCCTGATCCCGTTCCTGCTTCTGCTTCTGCTGCTGAGAAGCGATAGAGACGAGCGACCGAAGCTTGGCGATCGCCGAGGTCTTCTCCCGAGGGCAGTTCGCCAGGGCGACTCGTAGGGACTTGAGCGCCGCGTCCGGCCTCCCCGCGGCAAGCGCGGAGCATGCCGCCTTGTAGGCCTCGTCAGCCAGCCTCGCATCGTGCTCCGGTGCCGCGGATGCCGGAGTCTCCGGTAGGGCAGAGAGGGAGGAGGCATGGGCGTGCTCGGCGGCGGCAATGGCGGTGTTGACGTCGGCCATGAGGGCCTCCGGAGTGGTGTGAGGCGGGAAGGCCCGGACGGCATCGAACACGCTCCAACCCCGCCCGCCGACGCCGCTGCCCGACCCCATCCGCACTGAGATGGCTAGCTTAAAGCTATTTAATCATCTATTAAATCAGGTGATGCCACGTCACTCAAACTCGTTCATAGTCATACCCAGGTCCCCCAATTTCGAATCGAATCCCTGACCCTAACCCTCGCCGCCCGCCTCAATCTCCTCTCGCCGCCCACGGCCGACGGTCACCGAAGCGTTGATCGGAGCGAAGCTTGGCGATGTTTCTCTAAAGGTAGGTAATTTTTTTGCAATTACTTGTAGTCTTTTGGGCGAGATCTCTCCTTCCGCCGCTCTTTCTGTTTCTTCCGGCTAAGCCGCTGCCACCTGCTTCTGGCCGGCCGCTTCCACGTTCTGGCGGCGGCGGCCGCTGCCGGTGGATGCTGTATGACATAAAAAGTGGATTGTGTTTGTTGATTTCCAACGTAACCTCTCTGTCTCTATCTTATTGATCTCCCTTGGTGTTTCATGCATCCAACATCGCCTCTAACATCTAGATCATAGGAGATGCTTCTGCAGCTAGCAAATAGATGAGATGAGGGCTATGATGTAGGAAACTTTTGAATGTGAAACTCAAATCATTGTTACTCATTTAATGCAGTAAAAATTCCATAGGAACTTCGCGCAAAAGATGTAACATAAGATAATGGCTTGTTAAGAAGTCCATATTGTAGAGGAGATCATGACCAAGGTTGAGGTTTTAAGGCTAGAAAAGTAGGGTATGCAGATTTGGAGAACTAATAAGGGTCGGTCAAAGGAATGTGAGAGGAGAGAGGTCTCTGGAAAATAAAGACGGTAGCTTCCAAACATCATCAGTCAGTTTGATCGATAAGCATGGAGCAAATGAGGACATGTGCAACAAAGCAATGGCTCGATGGATGTATGGCTAATTTTGTTCACTATTAAGTTATCTCTATCTCTAGATAAAAAGAGTGATTTTATGGGTCATATTATTGTTTGATGTTGTTCCATTACCTTATATTTTGGGGTTCTTTGCATATAGCTACCTAACTCCCTGTACTATGAGGCTATCTACATTTTCAAAATTTGCATCCCGCCTAACCTACATTATTTTTTACCCAAAACGACCAAAATACTCTAATTTTAATGAAGCTGGGTCTTTGATGTCGCATATCTTGATTTGAAAGTTTGAATGATAGAAGATTGTCTTATAATATTCCACACTTACTCACATAATCCTGTTTGAGGCTCGGAGTTGGAATTCTATCGTATTTACTTAAGTTTTAGCTTTCATCTTATTTAGATTGCATATTAATCAATTTAATCTGCTTCTCATATATGTTTGTGGGTTACAGGCATCAATCACGTTGCTCTATTTGCATAGAAGGACGAGCATGGTATACCTATGCTCTTTGTTTTGTTTTGTTTTTTTTTTTTTTTTTTTTTTTGCTTGCATTATAAATAGGGAAGGGAATGTTTGGTGAGCACTTTTTGCTCCTTAAAGGAACTTCTCCCATAATTTTGAACAATGATTTTTGATATACATGATAATATTCCCATTGCGTTGTTTTTCTCCTTTGCCAGCAAACAGTTGATTAAAGAGGTTGGTGATATGCTTCTCAGCAAGGATTTTATTGGAAAGACCCACTACGAAGTACTTTCTGTGAAACAAGACGCCAGCTACGATGATATCCGTGCAAGTTACAAGGCAGCTGTTCTCAAGTCTCATCCCGATAAATTGCAGACTAAACCTGAGGCATCTATGCTTGATCATGACCTTCAAGAGAGATTTGTTAATGTCCAAAAAGCCTGGGAAGTTCTTGGTGATTCAAAGTCCAGAGCAAATTATGACAAGGAATTGAGAGCATTGGGACGACAAGTTGAAGTTGCTGCTGCTGAAGTCTCTCTGGATGATATGACAATAGAGACAGTCGATGGTGTGCAGGAGCTTCGCTACCAATGCAGGTGCGGCGATCACTTTTCTGTCGCTTCTCTGGAGCTCGAGGAGATAGGCATTTCATTGAATGGGAATGAAGTATTATTACATGCCTCTGCTAATTGGGAACCAGTTTCAGTTCGCCTTCCCTGTAATTCTTGTTCACTCAAAGTAGAATTGGTAATACATTGAAGATTTTGACTTGGATGATGCCTTCCCCTAAAAATATGGTGTATATGACCGCCAGTTAATTCATGTTGTTTGTTAACCGAGCATGAGGCCAAGGACAAAGGTGAGACTAATGGTCAGGGTACACCTTTATTTGGGTGGGGTGTAGCGCTTCGCTCTCTTCTCTGATGAGATGGAGAGGAGAGGTTCACCCCGGATAAGCATAGGGGGTCCAGTGTTTCAAATAGTTTCTTATTATATTATCAAATTTGTCATGATCCAATATTTAATATATGTATTTGATGACATAGTTTTGCAGGTTTTATGTATTTGACCTTTTTTTTTGAAGTTCAGTCTGAAGGCTGAGCTGAAATAAAAACTAGGGATTATCCTGGCCAACTCGAAAGACCATACAAGATTGGCCACCAACAGTGACTTAAGCAGCTCTTAAATTGCATGACCTGATGGCCTGATGATGCCAGTGTAGGAGCCATGAATGGGTTCGGGGTGCCTGCAGTAGTTGAGTTATTGCTTGCACTGATAAATCTCATCATTGGATGTTGATTCAACAATTGATATTAAAATTACTTTTAGTGGTCTCTTTTTATTCGCTACTTACTTTATAAGGTAATTTTGATCCAACCACTGGATCATGGGTTGAGATTTAGGGGCTGTTTGGTTGCATGTATCAGCATGCATCAGTTGATGCAGCCTTTTGATACAAATCTGTGTTTGGTTGGTCAATGCATCAGCTGATGAATGTATCAGCTGATGCAAAAAGAGGCTCAGATGTTGCATCAGCAGATGCAGCCAAAATGGCTGTTTCTGCTGATGCAGCATCAGCTGATGCATCACTATATAAATTAAAAAATTATTTTCGGAATTAATAAATCTTTGAATAAATTCGAAAATCAATATATGAATTTCGAAAAATCTGAAAACCCAACCAGAAAATCCGAAAATTCGTGAAAAAAAAACTTTACACTATATGAATTAAAATATTATTTTCGGAATTAATAAAACCTTGAATAAATTTGAAAAATCAATATATGAATTCCGAAAAATCTGAAAACCCAACCAGAATATCCGAAAATTCGTGGGAAAAAAACTTTACACTATATGAATTAAAATATTATTTTCGGAATTAATAAAACCTTGAATAAATCCGAAAAATCAATATATGAATTTCGAAAAATCTGAAAACCCAACCAGAAAATCCGAAAATTCGTGGGAAAAAAACTTTACATGAATATATTATTTTTGCTTGTATTTTTGTTGATTTTTTATTTAAAAAATCATCATAAACAAATTAAGCCCGGAAGATAAGTAAAGAATTGGACACTGTCGTTCAAGATTTGGTTGATACTTTGTAGTTAAGAGTTTGCTAAGACGATTTTAGGTTAATACTCACACCTGCTTGATCTTTTTTACTTTAATAATTAAGAAATTATTAAGTTAGCACATGCTCAATAATTTAATAAATATAGTCAAAGAAAAAATATAGCTAAATAAAAAACAGTTAGAGAAAAAAAATGACATAAAACAGCTGCATCAACTGATGCAATACATACCAACCAAACAGAAAATGAGCTAATACTGCATCAGTTGATACAAGCAACCAAACAAACAGGTGATGCTAATACTGCATCAACTGATGCACTGCATCAACTGATGCACTGCATCAACTGATGCACTGCATCAACTGATGCACTGCATCAACTGATGCACTGCATCAACTGATGCAAGCAACCAAACGCCCCCTTATTACTGCAGGCCCCCCGGAATCCAGGACACAGCAAGCCCCGAAGTAACACATCTCAGCCGCTCAGCCGCTCAACCGTTGGATCACCATCCAACGGTTGAGATCAAATACCACATTTACTTAGCAAGAAAGGAAAGGAAAAACAGGAGCACGGCCCGAGGAGCACATCTGACTTGAAATAGCTTTACCGCCCGGATTTGGAACCCTGTAACGACTAAGGAGCCCAACCGGCCGGCTAGACTCCGCCACGCGCCCATAACCCGCCCAAGGGCTCAATGGCGCAACCAACGGGCGGCCTTAGGTGAGCTACCAGCTTACGGTCGAGATGAAGTAAATGGTTCAGATCAAGATGGCAGTATGTGCGAGAGCATTTGATCAATTTGGTGATGTATAGATAGATATAAAAAATAGTTAATTGATGTTTACACCAAATGAGTGAAACTTATTAACCGGTAGACTACCATCATTAGATTTAAAGTCTAAACATCATTTTAGGTCAGTTATGATCGGTTATGGTTGGTAATGCATTTCTGATGACCTTTTTGCCCCTCTGACAACCCAAACCCTAATCTCAACTCTAACTCCATCGAGCCAAAAAAGCCCAAGCTCTCGTCAAAGTGCTTCTATCGCACCCCGACCCAAAAAAACACATCCGATCCGGGGCGTGAGGGTTCCTAATCTATTTAATACATCAAATGCGCGTTTATTATAAAATAACACATCTATATTAAACAATTGATCTGGGTCAAAATGATTATATGTAATATAATTCAAAATTCTGGTATAACTGAACCTCAAATATCATATAAAACTATCTCAAAATCCTTACAGAAGGAAATTATATATTTATATCATCCAAAAAGGGAAAACTGGACCCCAAGTCCTCAAACGCCACCAAGTGTCTGTCCAGTGGGTGCTACAGAAAAAGAGTTAACGCATGCACATGCAAAACGCAACCGGGTGAGCTCTAAGCTCAGCTGAATTCTATACTACGACGCTCACAAAGGAAGAGAACAATAAAGTTCCAGGTTCCACCTCATCTCCAAGAGAAACTCACGTTACGTACACCGCCTATCCCAGGGCATGCACGTTGATGACCTCTGGTACTGTCAACAGTTGTCCCTCTCAACCAAGCACAACGGTGCTGAAATAACAGGGGTAGGACCCAGGGCGATACGTAACTCCCCCTAACGATGAAACTGAGACTGGAATCTAGGACAACCTCTACACCTCAATCAGAGTAATTGCATCCAACTAGACAGTAACCTCAAAACATCAGATTATTATAACAATTCAGTCCTAGACCTTACTACCCAGCCTCGGTCCTACGGCTAGATTCGAGCTGCTCGAGCCCTCGGATCGGCGTTCAACCCCTCGCCCGCGCCTAGCCTAGAAGCAATCAATTACATGTATGATCATACTCACATAGAAAAGATTCAGGCATGCAACAATATGCCAGATAATATACAAGACTAGGCGCAACACATAGCTCGTCAAGGGTGAACATATCATAGGGTCTAGATAAAGATTCAGGCATGCAACAATATGCCAGATAATATACAAAGACTAGGTGCAACACATAGCTCGCCAAGGGTGAACATATCATAGGGTCTAGATAAAGCGGATAAATAGACATGCATGCCTACAAATGGGATACAGCCCCGGCTAGCCAATCAAAAACTACTTTAATTAACAATACAACGGGTTATGACCCCCGCACACGCCGGCTAACAACATGGCTATTAATTAAAGCACTAGGGCACATCATTGGCCCATTTATTCTACACATCCTAAGGGGTGTGAATCCCTTGGTTTAACCACAAGTCACACCTAGGACCGGGCCACACATAGGGCCTACACATAAATAATATCATATTTATAACATGATTGAAATTATCAAATTATCGAAATAAAACAAAAAATACTACTAATTTTGAAAAATCCTAACTTTCAATTTAACCATCCGATTGATATGAAACTTAAAATTCCTGCTCGTTGACATACCCTGAATCACATATCCGAAAATCGGATCAATCGGATGGAAACAAGTTGATAAAAACCTATAATTTTGGACTAATTTCAGATTCGATAAACAGCATATAATTCCTTTGAAAATTTATTGGATTGAAACCAAACTTTGCAGATCACTCCTAAAGATCACTAAGATCATCTCCTCCAAAAATAAAATGAATTGGAAAATGAATTTTCACTGAATTTCATGAATTAAACCCACTGCCATGTTCTGCACAGTCAACCCATTTAATACATCAAAAATCGTACATAAATACGACAATTGTGAACCCAGTTGAAATTGAAACTAGACTCAGAGATCGACAACTTTCATGTTGAGGATCAACTAAGATCATTCACGTATAGCTCGGAAATCACGTTAGAACATCATTGTTCTGATTAAACCAGAAAATCAGAAAACATTTCAATGAAAAGTTGCTTAAATCCATATCAAATCAAACTAAAATCCATCCAAGCTTCAACAAGATGTTAAGCAACCCTAAACGCATCATCTATCACAATTTAATTGAAGAAACATGTAGTTAATCAACAAAGAACACAAATCAAAGCTTAAATGAAGAATCCTACCTTACTAAGCTTAATGCACGTTTAATTCTCAATTAAACTATGTAGAGGAGATCTAGAGCTGCTCCACTACCTCCTGGCAACCTTCAAACCTCTGCAACAAGCTCTCCAGACGGATCAAAGAAGAGAGGAAGGAAGAAGAAAAAGAAAAACATGGCGGATCACGGGTCTCTTGTAGACCCGAGTCGGATCGGTCGCTCCCTAAGCGACCGATCGGTCTATGCCGGTTCAACGTCCCTATACGGACATGTCAAGGGCGGTGCCGACATCGATTCGACTAATCACTACCTGGAGCGATCGATCGGGCTGGGCTGACAGCTGTCCTAAAGACAGCTTCCGCGCGCCCAAACTCATCTTTAGATTCCAAGTTCGCCTAAGGTTTTAATAAGAACAAATAACAATCATAAAGCGGTGTGTGCACTATGCAGGTGTGAAACCAACTGCCAAGGTGCAATTTACCAAATTTCTCTTGGGGTCCAAAAGCAACAATACGATTAAACAGATCGCGTTCGACGCGGAAACAAGCCAACAGGGCACGGCCCCGACCTAGGCGGTCGAGCCAGGTTAGAAGAACGGGTCCTCATAGCTTCGTCTGTTACCAAATCCCCGCCTCCATCCTATCGGACCCCGCCATGGAATCCGCCCTCGCTCTTCTCCGTCCCATGTACGACTTCGAGCTCCCCAAAACCCTCCACCGTCACTCTATCTCCCGCCCTCTCCGAGTGGCGCTCTAGCTCCCCGATGGCCTCCTCATGTACTCCCTCGCCATTGCTGACCTCCTCCTCTCGCCCCCCTCCCTCTCCCCCTCCGTGGCCCCCTCCATCTCCCCGTCCACGCCCGAGCCGACCTATGGACCTTGTTCTTGTTGTGTCACACCCCGACCCAGAAAACCCATCCAGATCGAGGCGTGAGCCACCTAAATATGTTTACATCATCAATAGGCGCAACAAGTATAAATCTGCTACAAATTTTAACAATTTGATCTTCCAGTTCATAAAAAAAAATTGATAGTCTCCTTTGTAATTATAGCTCCAAAAACCTGTACAATTTACAATTTTTCCAATCTCAACTTATACAATGGGCACAACGGTAAATAAGTAATTATTACATTTCTAAAATACAACTAGATTAAGAAATTATATAATTTTGTCCTCAAATACATTAGATTATACATCGATCTATACATCACAATATAAAACTGAAAGGAAGCTATGTAAAACTCCTCGAAGCTCCAAGTCCTCGATCATCTCGATATGTCGCGCCATCTTTTAGAAGAACACTTGAAAGAAGGAACTGCATCGACCTGCATCGTCGATGCAACCTAGGTAGGGTGAGCAACAATGCCCAGTAGGGTTCTACTCTACGTCACACAGAAAGGGAGGGAAACTACAACCGTGCCGTTCTCCACCTAAGCCTAAGGTATGCCAAGGGGTACCATAACCCCGTCGGTTCCCCGAGGGCTCATATCCAGATCCCACCCTCACCCAAGAATAAACAAAAGGAAACAAAGACTGCGGGCTCCTGGCAGGATCCCACCTTGCCCAGTCGTACCATCTCTCGCGGGGACACACATGTCAGGGACATCGACAACCATCCTTAGCACTTGGCTTTGAAGATCCGACACGACCTCTACACCTCAAGTACAAGAATATAATATATAGTTGACTATAACAATAGCCTCAAATGTTAGCAAACATGATCATTCGATGACAATTACGTCCTAATCCTCAAGTAACCAGACCCCGGTCCTAGGGCTAGTTTCGGCCTACCCGAGAACCCCGGATAGGCGATTGAAGGGTCGTATATATGCACTACTGGTTTTGTTATGTGCACCCGTTTTACTAAGTACACAGGATGTGATTTTTAAAGCACCATCGAATGCTAAGTGCACCATGTATGATTTTTGATATATCCCGTTATTGTCCTGTAATTAAGAAACATCTCGCTAAACCCTCTCACTGGTGTACCTCCTCCGGCGCTACCTCACCGGCGTGGCTCCTCTGGCTCTACCTCATGAGCGTGCCACCTCCTCCGGCGCTACCTCACCGGCTTGCATCCTCCTCCGACGCTACCTCACCAGCGTGCCTCTTCGTCGAGATCTGGAACACGGCAACGAGCGGAAGAGGTACCTTTCAAAACATACGAATAGTTCTCCTCCTATCAAAAACCGTATCACATACAAATTTCTAAGCGGAGAAGAAGCCACATATGCCTATGTTAGGACACCTCCTGCGCTACCAGAAACTCAACTTGATATGCGAGCGTTACCAGAAGAAGCCACATTAGTGGATCATTTTTTGGTTTGGTGAGTTGGGTTCTTTTCTCGTTTCGATTTTTTTGTAAGAAAACAAAGGATGAGGTATATTGCTAACTTGATGTCAAAGGTGCCTTATTGCCGTCGTCGGACGCTAAACTGTGATCCATCTGCAACCTCATCTTTATTCTGCGTTATCCCGGAATCTAATCAGATGAATGAGTCTATAGAATGAACTGAACCATGCATTCCCTTTTCCCTGTTTTCCCCTTTTTTGCTACTGAACTGGTTAAGCAACTAGATATATACCCTTTTCCGACGGTCTACCAAACTGAACTGGATTTCTATCCTAGTCTTGTCATCCTATTCCTGATGCTAAGCATCTGTCATACTGTAAGACCTTGTGGAGTACTCGGAGACCAGCTTTAGAAACATCGATGATTTGTCCTCCATCAGTCGATGTGGGGTGTCGAATTCTGCAACTCTACCTGAAATATGACTCAAGATTTTAATAGCAGAATGGGAATGGAAGCTAATCAAACTAAATAGATTAGGCAAACAGAGAAAAAGAAAATACAGGAGACCAGCTAAGTAGATTTTCTAAGCTCACATAAACCGTGTTTTAAATTTTGGGGTACATGTTATTGAGTCAATAGAACAGATCACTGTTTCAAAACAAGCAATGCACTGAGCAGTTATACGTCGAGGGAATACACAAGAAAATCTGATCAATTGGATCAATTGAGCGGTCAACACCTCTGATAATGATTCTCCATTTCCATCTAGGAGTTCATATACGGACAAGATCAATAGCCTCATGGCACACTAACTCCTCATATACTGTGTAAGGCAATATAGAAACATCAAACATCAATGTAGTCATTGTTCAAAGTATGTTCACTAGAGATGGTTAAATCTCCCCAATGAATGGAGGTTGAAATAGCTTTATACTCTTCATCAATGCAAGGAATGGCTGTGGAAAAGGCGTTGAACACCATTCAGAAATTTTATATGTCACAATGATTGAAAGCCTTCTTAAGAAAAAACTATTCTCTAGAGGAGATTCAATAGTCAAGACAAGAAAAATAATAACTCGAGGATCTTTTTCAGCAGACCTTAGAGAAGCACATAAAGAAAATCTATGGGATCTATGGTTCTTGTTCATAGTGCACAGCCAGAGAAACAACCAGATCATAATATACCTCATGGTAATAAGTTTAAGTTCTATAGAAAGGTGCTGCACATATTTTTATCAAGATTACATATAAATTGTCTTACCATCACTGAGAACCAAAACCAAATCACTGTCGATAACAGTTGGTATTCGGTGTGCTATGGTGCAGACAGTGCAGTCTTTAAATTATACTATGGGAAGCATGAGATGGAGCCCATCTGCTAACTTGGATGTTTCTCCATGGACAACAGTAGTCCGGAGAATTCATGTTGTCTCTAGCATTATGTATAGTAATTATGTTGGGATGAGGGGTTGCCAGGTTTGTAGATGTATGGTCACCACTGGGTTGATTGAGGAGAAGGGTATCCCAATGTCCTCCGAATTGACCTCTAGGAGTAGCGACATTAGCAAAGATGATGATGTTGATCTTGTTGTCTTTGAACCATATGTTGTTTGCACTTTTTCATTTGGAATCTGTTAGATGCGCACATTTTATAATCACACTTTCTTAACTCTATTGCGTGAATTAGAACTTTTACATTCGCACCAATTTTGTTAAAATGTTGCTCTAATGTTTGTTCATTGTCATAGACATGAATCCACCTATCCACCGCCCAGTCAGGTGTAACAGCTGCTGTTACGTGCAAGCGGTTACAGATATCATCCAGAAGTGCATAAATGCAATGTTTGGTGGTTGTATATATGGATGCTCGGAGACTCAACTAGCAATAGATGAACAATATCTAGATAATTTTTGTATAACAACAACTATTTGCCATAGCTCATTACAATGTAATGTTTGGTGGATGTATATGTGGATGATAATTTAGTGGATTAGTAGTGTGTTGTTATGTTACTACATGTTGACGAGATATATATGGAGTCCCGAATATATGGCTTAATACCATGTAATGTATTTATTGTCTTCATAGATTGTTGCAATGTAATGTTTGTATAAATGCATGTTTTTGGCTTTAGTACTCGTATACAGGGGTCACAAAAAATTGATACTTGTGTGGTTTGAATGCTACTGGCTAAATTGTTGCTATCGGTATCATATGACCGATCATTATATGTAATAATCGGTAGTTTATCACCGAATGTTTAGGTCCAGGAATCGGTAATAAGGTAGCATTTATTATCGTGGAAGCATGAGCCATAGAATCGGTGTGATATAACCGGCAAGCTACATACTGTTCGGAAATTTAATACTGATAGTTATTCATGGATATCGGTTGTTAACTACTGATACTTTGCATTCTACTGCTTATGTCATGGGATCGGTGGTTATGTACCGCCAAGTTTCGTACTATTCGGTTATTAACTACCGATACTTATTCGTGAATATCGGTTGTTAACTACCGATACTTTGCATTCTATTGCTTATGTCATGGCATCGGTGGCTATGTACCGCCAGGCTTTGTACTGTTCGGTTATTAACTACCGATAGTAATGCATGTGTAGCGATAGTAATCTACCGATGTTGGGTTGAATAAACCTGTATTCTAAATAAGACATGAACAAGTAACTTAACTAAGATTTGAAAATTTAGCTTGATTACATAGGCAGTAGAAGTAAAGATTACAAGATTTCTAAATTATGCTCGAGTACATGGGTAGTAAAAGTAAAGATTACATGATTTCAAGATTCTACTTGATTACATAGGCAGAAGAAGTAAAGATTATAAGATTTCTAAATTCTGCTTGAGTACATGGGCAGTAAAAGTATGATACAATAGAGTCATTATTTGTAGTGAAAAATCCATGAGTAAGAGTATCTGCATGTAGTGAAAAATCCATGAGTAAGAGTATCATCTACAAGTTTTTTGATGAAGATGAATATTAGAGGATATGCATACCGAACTAGTGGTGAAATTCGCTGTATAATTTGCGATAGTAGCGGTTCCAACACTACTACCAGCAGTGGACGCATCTTCCTGCGAGTAAGTACAACAAATGTTAAGTAATAGTCACTGAATCAGGTTATTACAATGCCTATGTAGGATGGACTATATTGGATGCACACATTGCAATTATTTATGCCCTTTCTAGCATTGGTACGAATTGGGACTAAATGTCAAAGTTGAGCAAAGGTTTGATGCAAGCCCTAGTCAAGTGAGGACAAGGGGTAAGATAGCAGTTTCGACGGAGTTTATTCCTGTAGGGATGTAGTTCGCACAAAAGCAATGGAAATGACAATATAATACCATTTGTCCTCAAAATTAGTACATGTTATTAAAGCATACCTCAAGGTGAATTGGCCATTGGATGTGCTCAGCACTACGACCCATCAATCGGATAACATCCTTTATCTGCATAATCACAGATAGTTGTACATGCGCACAAAAAATCGATACATGCGCACAACAATATCGGTGCATGCGCATGTTATAAGCAACATGATGTGCATGGAAAATATATCACCATTTCGACATAGCTGATAGGAAGAAGGATCAAATATGCACTGGCCTACATGATCTATGAATCAAATATCTCAAGTACAAGCTTTCAGCAAAAAGACCTATTAATCTGTGAATATGAAACCAGTATCTCCTTCAGAGCACTACTCTGTGTCGGAGAATAGCGCTGAAATGAGATGGAATATGAACCCAAGCTTCTCCATTAAGCATAAGTGGCAGAGCAACATGTCAATGGAGCTTATTT
Source organism: Narthecium ossifragum (assembly GCA_963920575.1). Taxonomy (NCBI): domain Eukaryota; kingdom Viridiplantae; phylum Streptophyta; class Magnoliopsida; order Dioscoreales; family Nartheciaceae; genus Narthecium; species Narthecium ossifragum. The sequence goes on along the minus strand of OY986971.1, from coordinate 9,829,294 downwards.
GAGTGCTTTACAGTTTTTTCATACTTCTCACGAATACAAAGAACTGATAATATTTCATCGAACTGGAAAATACAAGTACGGAAGACTTTATGTGAGGACCTGCCCCTCTATTCATGTGGCTCGTTGTTGACCGCAAGGGCAATTTGGTAAATTACGCCTTGTTGGTTTATTTCACACCCGCGTATGCTCACACCGGCCTTGTTTTGGTGTATGTGTTTGAATAGGATAGTTAGGTGGACCCGGGGTCGAAAGATCCGGAATTGGGCTTGAGTTTGGCCCAATTCTGATTCCCTGTGCAGGTGGGATATATCCAAACTCCACTTTGGCTCGATCTAGGATGCACTAGGGAGTGGTGGCCGCCAGTGGAGTTTGGATCGATCCAACTCAAACTAGAGCGTCCGTATAAGAGCGGACGCGATGCTTCCTTTCTCTTTTTTTCGATTCCGCTGCGATTGGGCTCAAATCCTGTGAAATCTTGAGAGGATTTAGGAAGATCCAAGGCTTGGCTTCGTGGATTGAAGTAGCTTTTGTCGAGGTAGGGTTTCTACCTACGGATTTGGTTGGGTTTTTCTCGTGTTCATCGTCGTTTTCGTCGAATTCGGGTTTGTTTTGAGTAGATCTCCATGTATAAGTGATGGTTTCTGGTTTTGAAGCCATGAGTAGCTTCGTGAGCATTAGATCTACCAACCCACCAAGTTTGGTGAAGTTTGGTTTGGTTTTCCGGCCGTGATCGCCGTCGAAAGTTGGCCGGAGGGCCGGTTGGGATCGATCCAGTTAGATATTGGATCGATCCAAATTGCACTCAAGATGGTCTGTTCACTGGTGGAAGTTGGATCGATCCATGGGTACGTTGGATCGATCCAGTGTTTCCCAGGAACAGTGTTTGAGGGTGACAGAGAATGGTTTTCTTGGTTTTCCAAGTCGGATCGATCCAAGGGCAAGTCGGATCGATCCATGGGTATGTTGGATCGATCCAACATGCACCAGAATGCGTTTTTGAGGCTGTTTTGCCCGTGGGGCTTCGTATGTATGCGGTTTTAGCGGTTTTGCCCGCGAGGCCTGTCATGATAGTTTGTTTACCGCTTTAATGGCATGTTTATTGATATTGCGATACACTGCTGTCTGTTACCGCTTTGTGGTTGAACCGGGAGAGTGATGACTCTCGGGATTGTGTATAATAAATGGGCTAACAGTATGCCCTTTACTGCTTTGTGGTGAACCGAGGGAGTCATGACCCTCAGGAGTGTTTAGTATAAATGGGCCGAAGGGTGCCCTTGTTTTATTGCCTATTTATACTGTTGCTTTTGCCTAGCTTTCTTGTGCATTAGAGGCATGTTAGGCTAGGCGTGGGCGGTGGTTGACCGTCGATCCGGGGCTCTTAGGGAGCTCGTGTCGCGCCCCGACCTGCGAAAGCCCAACCGGGCCGGGTGACGCGAACCGAAACCTAACGAAACGCGGAAGAAAAAGCTGGCGAGGGTTCCCTTTAACCTATAGGTCTCCCTAACAATTTTTCACAAAACACCCTCAAATTAAAAACATGATTTAATGAAACCTCGAACCACAGATTACAGAACCAAAAAAGATTTAATATACATATCCTCGGAGAGGGGAAGATCCAAATACAGCATTACTCCCGTAGGAGACTAACTAACATAAGGTATAAAAGCAGTAAAGATCGCCACCTCTTAAAGTCCACCAGGCGCCGCCGCACCGCCGACTAATACGAGGTCGAACCGAGCCATTCCAAGAAGGGACCCACGTCCTTGCTTGGATGGGCCCACGCCAAGGAGTTGGCTGCACCCAAGTCCCTTTGGGCGTTCTAAGCTCAGCCGGCCAAAGGAATCCTATTCTTAGCTGGTTTGCTTACTTAGTTGATTTCCTAGTTAGTAGTTATCTTGATTGAGCCAGTTTCCTAGTTTGAGTTCAGTTTATGATTTGCTTTATTAGTTCCTATTAAGAGTCCTAGTAATCAGGAAGTTTGAGTTATGATTGAGTCTTAGTAGGAAGGTATGGTTACTTGCAGATTAAAGCAAGGTAGTTCTCTAGTTGTAGTAGAACTCTCTTGAGGCCTCTATAAAAGGACCTCCATAGCTTGTAATTATGCATGGACGAATTTATGAGAGTAATTATTTAGTAGAGATAAATCTTAGGAGTAGAAGTAATATAGGAGTAGCTGTAACCCTAGTTTCCACAGAAATCCACCAGCCACCTTCATCTCTCTCCTGCCGGATTCTTTCTCCACCAGCCGGCCACCATCCATTGCCGTCCACCGCTGCCATCTACAGTGCACGTCTCCATCACCGGCGTCCCCTTGGCTGCCGTGCTTCCCTCCACCACGTTCTCCAAGGCTTGGATCTCCAAGAGAAGCCAGCCAACCCTAGAGGAGCTGCAAGGTATCCCTCTTCTCATCCATCTCCTCCTCTAGTCTTCGCCTTCCTCGTCGAATACCTAGGGTCCTTCTCCTAAAACCCTAAAGGTATCTCTCGACCTAGCCATAGATTTGGCTAAAGAGGATCTGAGATAAGGCAAGAGACCCGGTACGAAAGCCCTTGAGAAGGTGCATCGTATCAACTTGGCATCAGAGCTCTTTCCTCTTACCTGTGCCGTCAGAAATCCTTCCGAAGGAGTCCACATGGCAGGAAGAGTACCTGGCCAAAACCCTAGTTATACCGTGAATTGCTCAAACCCTACACGGATCACTGTTCATCCGACCAGACCTACTCCTATACCTGGTCGAATCCCTCTTCCACGTCATCATCCCTTACCCCCATCATCATCCCTACAGAACCCTAACCAACCTCCACCCTATGCAGCCTACAACCCAATGCTTCCACAACCCTATTATTGTTCACCTCACACCTTACCTGCCTATACACCGACCCATTATCCAAACCGTGAGCCCCTATACCCGGCCCATGCCCAGCCTCCATACCAGCAGCCTATGCCACCTCCCTACACACCGTACAACCATAGTCTTCCCTACAATCCATCACCACTGTATCAGCCATTACCTACTCCCTACAACCAACCCAAACCTACAAACACCAATGGCTACTTGAGTACAACTTGGACTCCAAATCCTACTGGAACTAGGATAACAAATCCTACTCCAACTAGGAATTCGAGTCAAACTCAGAGTACAACTTGGACTCGAGATCCTACTGGAACTAGGATTGCAAATCCTACTCCAACTAGGAATCCTAGTCAAACTCGGAGTACGACTTACCCTACGGCTGAACAATGGAAGGAAGCTGTCCAGAGTTGGATCTCTTTGCCTTACCCTTCAGTAGAACAATGGGAAGCAATGATCCAACGATATTCTCCTACAAATCAGTCAAGCCCTACCAGAGTTCAGATTTCCAAAGAAAATCCCATTCTAGCTGCAACTTGGATTGCAAAACATAAACCCAGCTCTACCGGGATTAGGACTGCTCATACTCCACCTACCCATGAGCTGCCCCATGACCAAAACCATGAACAACACCCGCTGCCCCCTCACCCAACCACACCACATCCCACGGCCAGCAACTCTCCCTACTCCTCCCTGGCAGCCCCCACCACAAATCAAGGCCACCCTCTTTCCCCCTACAAACCCACGGCCCCTCGTTCTCCATCCCTACAGCCGATTGTCATCTCCGGCAATCCACCTGAAGTCCACAAAACTGCAGCCACCGACCTTACCTCAGTTCATGCCCTCCTCGTACCATGTAACCCCCACCAAGGCCCTCCTCATTCCTACCCCGTTCCATCCCCAAACCAGCCGGCTCCCAAATCCATCTCCTTCAACTCCGGCAGCAACCCCCAAGGTAATCGCTGCCTACCTGCCCCTGATCCTACCATAACCTCCTTCCATGGCCCACTGAAGGATCTCTCAAGCCAACAAAGGCCGTCCCCTAAACCTCCTGACACCTTCCTCGACATTACCAAGCCCGGCTCCAAACCCCAACCACCAGAACCGACACCCATCCAGATTCACCCCATTGGTTCGAACCCCCATCCTCTCATCCCCCCTTCTCCATGGGATCCAAACCCTGATGAACATCCCTTACCGGCGACCAAGTTCAGTTCCCTCTCAGTTGCCAGAGCCACTCAGCTATCTGATCAGATCAAATCAAATCACTACGGTTTGAACCTGATCAAACTCCGACTCCATCACCTACAATTGGTCGAGTCAGATTGCAGCTTACAAGACTTGGTCAAATTCCATCCAAGCACAACCAGGTTTGGTTACACCAACCAGATCCGACCAAGCTCAGATCAGACCAAGCTAAGTCAGACTCAATTGGATGCAGCCAGAATCAATCCGGCTAGATCTGATTGCACCCAGCCAAGCTCCATCAAGCTCAGTCAAACTGAACCTGATCAAGATCCAAATAGTGCAGCAGAAGCGTGGCCCAGCCGACTTCACTTCAGACTGGGCCAAAGTGAGCTTGACTCAGCATCAAGCCAAAGACCCTGCACATCCGACCAGGCCATGGAGATCAGATCCCATCCTATGGTCATGGGTGACACTACTCATGGGATGTGACGAGGATGATCCAGGAGAACCATTGAAGATCCCATGCTTGGAGCCACCTGAACCATCAGATCGTCCCCCGGATGCTCCGTCCTCGGCACGACTGTATCCAGCCGCTGTCTTGGGTCTACTTCCATCTTGGAAGGATTTGATTCAGGTCGACCGAGTCTTTGACCTAGGATACCAGCACTTGAGGTGGCCCCATCGTCAATCTACAGCCGCCCTCTACTTCTTGGAGTTCCAGAGGCCGCCAGATCCACCTAAGTTTCAGCCTCCTCCTTCTAGACCGGCAGCATGGCTCTTTGATTCACCGATCCGGTTACCACCTGATCCACCATGGGTGCGACCAGGGTTCTCACCAGCTGCAAGGCCCCCTGATTCAATGGCCCAGTTACCATTATATCCACCATGGGCCAGACCGGGATTCTCACCGCCGAGTACAGAGCAACAGTTGCGGTCCAGCCACATCACTCAGGTTCGAGAAGAGAAGAGCCCTCTTTCCTCATCACATTCAGGCCTTGAGGACAAGGCCAATTTCGAAGGGAGGAGGGATGATACGAGGTCGAACCGAGCCATTCCAAGAAGGGACCCACGTCCTTGCTTGGATGGGCCCACGCCAAGGAGTTGGCTGCACCCAAGTCCCTTTGGGCGTTCTAAGCTCAGCCGGCCAAAGGAATCCTATTCCTAGCTGGTTTGCTTACTTAGCTGATTTCCTAGTTAGTAGTTATCTTGATTGAGTCAGTTTCCTAGTTTGAGTTCAGTTTATGATTTGCTTTATTAGTTCCTATTAAGAGTCCTAGTAATGAGGAAGTTTGAGTTATGATTGAGTCTTAGTAGGAAGGTATGGTTACTTGCAGATTAAAGCAAGGTAGTTCTCTAGTTGTAGTAGAACTCTCTTGAGGCCTCTATAAAAGGACCTCCATAGTTTGTAATTATGCATGGACGAATTTATGAGAGTAATTATTTAGTAGAGATAAATCTTAGAAGTAGAAGTAATATAGGAGTAGCTGTAACCCTAGTTTCCACAGAAATCCACCAGCCACCTTCATCTCTCTCCTGCCGGATTCTTTCTCCACCAGCCGGCCACCATCCATTGTCGTCCACCGCTGCCATCTACAGTGCACGTCTCCATCACCGGCGTCCCCTTGGCTGCCGTGCTTCCCTCCACCACGTTCTCCAAGGCTTGGATCTCCAAGAGAAGCCAGCCAACCCTAGAGGAGCTGCAAGGTATCCCTCTTCTCATCCATCTCCTCCTCTAGTCTTCGCCTTCCTCGTCGAATACCTAGGGTCCTTCTCCTAAAACCCTAAAGGTATCTCTCGACCTAGCCATAGATTTGGCTAAAGAGGATCTGAGATAAGGCAAGAGACCCGGTACGAAAGCCCTTGAGAAGGTGCATCGTATCAACTTGGCATCAGAGCTCTTCCTCTTACCTGTGCCGTCAGAAATCCTTCCGAAGGAGTCCACATGGTAGGAAGAGTACCTGGCCAAAACCCTAGTTATACCGTGAATTGCTCAAACCCTACACGGATCAGTGTTCATCCGACCAGACCTACTCCTATACCTGGTCGAATCCCTCTTCCACATCATCATCCCTTACCCCCATCATCATCCCTACAAAACCCTAACCAACCTCCACCCTATGCAGCCTACAACCCAATGCTTCCACAACCCTATTATTGTTCACCTCACACCTTACCTGCCTATACACCGACCCATTATCCAAACCGTGAGCCCCTATACCCGGCCCATGCCCAGCCTCCATACCAGCAGCCTATGCCACCTCCCTACACACCGTACAACCCTAGTCTTCCCTACAATCCATCACCACCGTATCAGCCATTACCTACTCCCTACAACCAACCCAAACCTACAAACACCAATGGCTACTTGAGTACAACTTGGACTCCAAATCCTACTGGAACTAGGATAACAAATCCTACTCCAACTAGGAATTCGAGTCAAACTCAGAGTAAGCAGAGGAAGCAGAACCGGGAAGAAGAAAGAAGAAGGAAGAAGAAGAAGAAGAAGAAGAAGAAGAAGAAGAAGAGGAAGAAGAGGAGGAAAAGGGAAGGGGAAAGCCGGTAAAGGAGGGGAAAAGAGGAAGGAGGGGAGGGAAAGTCCTCCCCTTCTGACAGAGGAGAGTGACGGCCAACGGCGGCCGTCCTCGCGAAGGAAAATCCACCGTGTGAGGACCTGCCCCTCCATCCCTGTGGCTTGTTGTTTACCCCAAGGGCAATTTGGAAAATTGCGCCTTGGCAACCGTTTCACACTCTTGTTTGGTGCTTGTGTTTGTTTAGGAAGGTTAGGTGGACCCGAGATCGGAAGTTCTGGGCTTGGGCCTGAGTCCCAGCCCAGGGTTGCCGTTTTAGGCAAGGGAGATCGATCTACATGGCAATGGAGATCGATCTCTCTGTGCCTGGTGGTCGCCGTTCTGGGCAAGGGAGATCGATCTCCATGGTCATGAAGATCGATCTCTCTGTGCCTGGAAGTCGTTGGCGGTGGCGTCGAAGGACGGCCACGGCGATGGCCGTCGCTTCCCCTGTCAGGGAAGGGAAGACTTTCCCTCCCCTCCCCCAGCTTTTCCCCGCCTTCGCCGGCTTTCCCCGGCCTTAACCCTTCCCCTCCTCTTTCCTTTCTTCCTCTTCTTCCTCCTTCTCCCGGGCTCTGTTTCTTCCCCTGTTCCAGCTGAGAGCTCCCGCTCGCCGTTCTTCCTCCTCCAGCCACCTTTCCTGGAGCTTGAAGGCTCGTTGGGTTCGTGGCGAGGCGAGGAAGGTCCTGGGTTGGGCCTTGGGGATCGAAGCTGCGTTGAAGAGGTAGGGTTCTCACTCAAAGCTCCGGCTGTTTTGAGGGTTTGAAATCCGGTTTTGATTTTCCGATGGATCTCCTTGTGGGGTTGGTGTTTTCCGGTTTTGAAGCCATGAGTAGCTTCGTGGCACTGTGAACTACCAGCCCACCTAGTTTGGTGAGGTATGGTGGAGGTTTCCGGCGGTATCCCTCGCCGTCCGGCCGCCGGAGAACCCAGTCAAGATCGATCTCATGGAATGAGATCGATCATGTTTGGGGTGGCACGCCCCGCCCGAGCGAGAGCGATCTCCCTGGGAGGGAGATTGATCTCGTGGTGGGCGGTGTCGGTACGTCAAGGGTCACATACAAGATCGATCTTCATATGGGTGGAGATCGATCTCGTTGGGGTGACCAGGACGGGTGCTTCTAGCCTCGAGGAAGATCGATCTCGTTGCTATAGGAGATCGATCTCCTTCGGTGCAGAGAGGGTTTTTACTTGCTTTAAGTGCTGTTTTGCCCGCGGGGCTTCGCCTGCAAGTGGTTTTGACGGTTTTGCCCTCGGGGTTTAATATGAAACTTATCCTGCTGAATGTTTACTGATTTGTGGTGAACCGAGGAAGTCATGATCCTCGGGAGTGGTTAGTATAAATGGGCCGAAGGTGTGCCCTTGTTATGCTGTTTGTTACCGCTTTCCCTATTAATATCCTGCCTTGTTTCCTGTGCATTAGACATGCTAGGTTAGACTGGGTGAGGTTGACCCATGGATTTCGATGATCTAAGGCTAAGTGGTAGATGCCGTTACCCGACATGTGTCCTCATGTTGGTGGCCAGCAAGGGCAAGGATGTCCTACAGGTATCGTCCGGACCACCCTGTGTCAAGGACCGTCGGAGGTAGCCCAGTACTCGAGCAGTGGCTATCGGAGGGACGTACGTTGGACAGGAACCTTGGGGAGGGAAACATCGATGGGATCGATGGACTCCCTGGCTAGGCTTAGTCCTTGGGTCAGGAGTCAGAGGTCCTGTTGGCTCTGTGGCTTGGAGTACTGAGAGTTGGTAGTCTTAACCTCGGTCGTTCCGCCAAGTGTGGAGATCCCGCTTGGAGAAGGGTGTCCTACCAGTAGCGTCGTGTCCACCCTGTGTCAGGGATTGTCGGAGTTGCCCACCCCTGAGCAGTGGTTGTCGGAGGGGTGTACTTGGGACAGGAATCCTTCGGGTTATTGACGGGATTTATGGGATCCTTGGCAAGCCTCAATACTTGGACTCAGGGTTGGTTCGTTGGGTTTGCCTTCTTAGCGAGAGTGGTAGAGTAGGACCCTGCTGAGCTGTTGCTCATTCCTACCTGGACTGTGTGTTTGTAGGTGCGGGTCCCCGTTCTCCTCCGGTGCTTCCCCGTCGGCTGTCTCGAGGTGGTGCGCCGGCTCCTGACCATGTCTGAGGGTCAGGATGGTTTTGTTTGTGCTTTTGTCGAGACTCCGGTGGGTGTTGTAGCTCTTTTTGGGGACTGTTGATCCCTTCTAGCTTATTGTACTAAACTCTGTTAACTCTTTTATTACTGTTTTGTAATAGTTGTTAATAGATGTTGTAGTAGCTTGCTTCCGCTTGTGCTTGCAGTCAGCTGGTTCCGCCAGCTGTGCGTTAGTCTCAGTTGTTTCCGCCAGTTGAGGCTAGTAGATGTAGGTTTCCCCCCTCGTGTCCCGGCCCGGTCTGGGTCCTGCGGGTCGGGGCGCGACACACCGACTCGCTCACGAGTCCAATCGATCGCTCCTAGGAGCGATCGGTCGCTCACGGGCCGCCAGCTGTCCAAAAGCAAGCTTCTGCGCGCCCGAGCTGGGATCTTCTGATCCCGGGTCCACCTAAACATTCTAATCAAGCACTAACACAAATAAGGTCAGTGTGTGCACACGCGGGTGTGAAACAAACCAACAATGCGCAATTTACCAAATTATCCTTGCGGTTTACAACGAGCCACTGGGGTAGAGGGACAGGTCCTCACAGCTCGAATCTAACTCTAGGACCGAGGCTGGGTGGCCAGGTCTAAGGTTTGACTCTAACACTAATAGTCTGATGTTTGAGGTTTGTCCCTCGTACTCCTGTATCGATTGCTAAGAGGTGGATGTCGTTACCCCGACATGTGTCGTCATGCTTGGTATCCAGCGTGGGTAGGGGTGTTCTACATGTGCTGAGGTTCTCCTGGTTGTGGCGGGAGAGGGTTACATGGACCGGAACCCTGAGGGTATCGATGGGATTTATGGGCTCCCTGGTAAGCCTTAGCTTTTGACGTTGGAGTTTAGAGGTCGTGTTGGCTCTGTTGCTTTGAGTGCTGAGAGATGGTTGTCATAACCACGGTTGTTCCGCCAAGTGTGGAGATCCCGCTTGGAGAGGGGTGTCCTACTGGTATCGTCATGTCCACCCTGTGTTAGGGATTGTCGGAGGTGGTCCGTCCCTGAATAGTGGCTATCGGAGGGACATACTTTGGACAGGTACCCTTCGGGTTATTGACGGGATTTATGGGGTCCTTGGCAGGCCTCAGTACTTTTCACAAAGAGGGGTGTCCTACTGGTATCGTCATGTCCACCCTGTGTCAGGGATCGATGGAGGTGGTTCGTCCCTGAATAGTGGCTATCGGAGGGACATACTTTGGACAGGTACCCTTCGGGTTATTGACGGGATTTATGGGGTCCTTGGCAAGTCTCAGTACTTGGCACAGAGTTAGTATAGTTGTTGTTGTCTTCCTTGTGCGTGTCTTAGAGTAGAACCCTGCTGAGATTTTGCTCATTCCTACCTGGGCTGCGGTATTTGCAGGTGCAGGTACCAACTCTTCTTCAGTGGCCCCCCAATTGTTCGTCCTGTGGTGGCGCGTCGACATCAAGTCATGCTTAAGGATCAAGAGGGCTTCTGCTGTGCTTTTCTGGAGACTTCTGATGATGTAACTTTTTAAGGACTGATATATGTAAATTTTAATATAACTACTGATGTTAGATTCACTTCTGCCCTCTGATTGATTATTTTTAACTGTTTTCGCCAGTTGGATGTTAGTAGTTGTAGGAACCCCCTTCGTGTCCAGGTCCGGATGGGTTTTCTGGGCCGGGGCGCGACAGCTTGGTATCAGAGCATAGGTTGTAGATCCCAGGGAATAGGATTAGGATTCGGTTGAGTTTGAGCGTGTGTTGGGATAGTTATAGGGTTAGAACATCCCTGTTTGCTTGATTTCTTTTCCGCTGAATGTGATTGTTTCTCTTTGCTGAGTATAGTTGTTTTGTTGTTTCCGAGCCCTACCCTTATCGAATCTCGGGACGAGATTTCCTTTAAGGGTAATAGGATGTGAGGACATGCCCCTCTATTCCTGTGGCTCGTTGTTGATCGCAAGGGCAATTTGGTAAATTATGCCTTGTTGGTTTGTTTCACACCCGCGTGTGCACACACCGGCCTTGTTTTGGTGTATGTGTTTGAATAGGATAGTTAGGTGGACCCGGGGTCGAAAGATCCGGAATTGGGCTTGAGTTTGGCCCAATTCTGATTCCCTGTGCAGGTGGGATCGATCCAAACTCCACTTTGGATCGATCCAGAATGCACTAGGGAGTGGTGGCCGCCAGTGGAGTTTGGATCGATTCAAGGTGGAGTTTGGATCGATCCAACTCGAACTGGAGCGTCCGTATAAGAGCGGACGCGATGCTTTCTTTCTTTTTTTTCGATTCCGCTGCGATTGGGCTCAGATCCGACGAAATCTTGAGAGGATTTAGGAAGATCCAAGGCTTGGCTTTGTGGATTGAAGTAGCTCTTGTCGAGGTAGGGTTTCTACCTACGGATTTGGTTGGGTTTTTCTCGTGTTCTTCATCGTTTTTGCCGAATTCGGGTTTGTTTTGAGTAGATCTCCATGTATAAGTGATGGTTTCTGGTTTTGAAGCCATGAGTAGCTTCGTGAGCATCAGATCTACCAACACACCAAGTTTGGTGAAGTTTGGTTTGGTTTTCCGGCCGTGATCGCCGTCGAAAGTTGGCCGGAGGGCCGGTTGGGATCAATCCAGTTGGATATTAGATCGATCCAAGTTGCACTCAAGATGGTCTGTTCACTGGTGGAAGTTGGATCGATCCAGTGTTTCCCAAGAACAGTGTTTGAGGGTGACAGAGAATGGTTTTCTTGGTTTTCCAAGTCGGATTGATCCAAGGGCAAGTCGGATCGATCCAAGGGCAAGTCAGATCGATCCATGGGTATGTTGGATCGATCCAACGTGCAGCAGAATGCGTTTTTGAGGTTGTTTTGCCCGCGGGGCTTCGTATGTATGCGGTTTTAGCGGTTTTGCTCGCGGGGCTTGCCATGATTGTTTGTTTATCGCTTTAATGGCATGTTTATTGATATTGCTATACACTGCTGTCTGTTACCGCTTTGTGGTTGAACCGAGAGAGTGATGACTTCCAGGATTGTGTAGAATAAATGGGCTGACGGTATGCCCTTTACTGTTTTGTGTTGAACCGAGGGAGTCATGACCCTCGAGAGTGTTTAGTATAAATGGGCCGAAGGGTGCCCTTGTTTTATTGCCTGTTTATACTGTTGGTTTTGCCTAGCTTTCTTGTGCATTAGAGGCATGTTAGGCTAGGCGTGGGCGGTGGTTGACCGTCGATCCGGGGCTCTCAGGGAGTTCGGATCTAACTCTAGGACCGAGGCTGGGTAGCTAGGTCTAAGGTTTGACTGTAACACTGATAGTCTGATGTTTGAGGTTTGTCCCTCGTACTCTTGTATCGATTGCTAAGAGGTGGATGTCGTTACCCCGACATGTGTCATCATGCTTGGTATCCAGCATGGGTAAGGGAGTTCTACATGTGCTGAGGTTGTCCTTGTTGTGGCGGGAGAGGGTTACATGGACAGGATCCCTGAGGGTATCGATGGGATTTATGGGCTCCCTGGCAAGCCTTAGCTTTTGACGTTGGAGTTTATAGGTCGTGTTGGCTCTGTTGCTTTGAGTGCTGAGAGATGGTTGTCATAACCACGGTTGTTCCGCCAAGTGTGGAGATCCCGCTTGGAGAGGGGTGTCCTACTGGTATCGTCATGTCCACCCTGTGTCAGGGATCGTCGGAGGTGGTCCGTCCCTGAATAGTGGCTATCGGAGGGACATACTTTGGACAGGTACCCTTCGAGTTATTGATGGGATTTATGGGGTCCTTGGCAGGCCTCAGTACTTTTCACAGAGAGGGGTGTCCTACTGGTATCGTCATGTCCACCCTGTGTTAGGGATCGATGGAGGTGGTTCGTCCCTGAATAGTGGCTATCGGAGGGACATACTTTGGACAGGTACCCTTCGGGTTATTGACGGGATTTATGGGGTCCTTGGAAGGCCTCAGTACTTGGCACAGAGTTAGTATAGTTGTTGTTGTCTTCCTTGTGCGTGTCTTAGAGTAGAACCCTGCTGAGATTTTGCTCATTCCTACCTGGGCTGCGGTATTTGCAGGTGCAGGTACCAACTCTTCTTCAGTGGCCCCCAATTGTTCGTCCTGTGGTGGCGCGTCGACATCAGGATTCTTTCCTTTTTCTTTGAAAGACAAGGCTAAACATTGGCTTCAAACTTTAACTCCAAATTCGATTTCAACATGGGACCAACTTCAGGATTCTTTCCTTAAGAAATATTTCCCTATTATTAAAACTCAAAATTATCGAACCATGATTATCTCTTTCAAGCAAAATGAAGATGAGATGTTTCATGAAGCTTGGGAAAGATTTAAGGATCTTCTTATAGAGTGTCCCCATCATGAGGTACCTGAGTGGCAGTTAGCCCATTCATTTTATAATGGTCTTAATGATCGTTATAGGACAATGGTCGAAGGTTGCTGTGGTGGTGTTGTTCTTAGTAAGCCATGGACTGCTCTTTGGGAAATGTATGACAATCTTGCTGAAAATTCACAACACAATGCCTCAGTCTCTAGGAGTCGGTCCACCACTGTTCGTAATTCTCGGGGAATTCATGAAATTTCTGAAGTCCAAAGTCTCTCCGCGCAAGTAGCCCTCCTAACTAAAGACTTAAACCAGTTGAAAACAGGCAAATCTCTTGCTCAACAATTGCCTAATACTTCTCTTGAAATCTGTGCCCTTTGCCTTAATTCTGATCATCATATTATCGATTGTCATCTGGCCCCCAATTTCCCTGACTTTGTTCAGGAACAAGTTAATGCAACTTATGGTTTCTCCAAGCCCCAAAACAATCCTTATTCTAATACCTATAATCCAGGTTGGAGAAATCACCCTAATTTTAGTTGGAAGCCACAGCAATCAAGTAACTCTCAAGGGCAAAACAATCCAGCTAATACTTCTACTCTCAAGTACCCACCTAAACCTTCTCTAAATCCAAACCCTGGGTACTCTTCACATTATCCACAGAATACCTCTCAACCTCCTCCTCCTGAATCATCAATTGAGCCCGCTTTAAATTCTATCATGAGCACACTTTTAGAGATGAGAGGTGATTTCAATAGGGACATGTCATCCATGAAAGTCGAAATTTCAACTGTCAAAGGTGATGTCTCCGTATTGAAAAACAATTTATCTTCAACGATTCAATCCGTTTCAAATTTAGAAAAACATGTTGGTCAACTTTCTAACACCTTGTCTAAAAGAGAGGATGGGCATTTGCCAAGTCAATCTGTCACCAACCCAAGAGGCCAGCACTATGTAGAAAGCCAAAACTTTGAGAGTGCTAAAGCGGTAGTGACCCTCAGAAGTGGCAAAATAGTAGATAACCAAATAGGTGAACCTGTCAATCTGGATGATCAAACACCCGATCCGACAACCAAGCGTCCAGCCCGAGATGGTTCTCATTTCTCATCTAATATTGACCCATTTGATTCTAGAGAGCCTGATCCAGCTAAATACATTCCAAAAGTGCCATTTCCTGCAGCCCTTAAGAACCCGTACCCAACCATCAAAGCCCGAAGAGCTACTGAGGAAATCCTTGAAACGTTCAAACATGTCAACATCAACATACCCTTGCTTCAGGCTATTCGTCAGATCCCTTCGTATGCCAAGTTTCTTAAGGACCTGTGCACTCATAAACGCCAGACAAAACACAAAGGGGACAAGAAAATCATTTTACCTGAACAAGTCAGTTCGATTTTGAAACATGACACTCCACCCAAATTGAAAGACCCTGGTACTCCTACCATAGCCTGTTGCATAGGAGACTACCAGATTGATGGTGCCCTTCTCGACCTAGGAGCCAGTGTTAATATTTTACCCTACTACCTTTATAAGGAATTTAGGATGGAAGAACTCCAATCGACACCGATCAGCCTACAATTGGCTGATAGATCCATTAGGACTCCTAGAGGCATTGTAGAAGATGTTTTAGTGAAGGTGGACAACTTCTTTTTCCCGGTCGACTTTGTCGTCTTGGATATGGAACCCGCTGTTCACTGTAAAAAAACCATGCCTATCATTTTAGGACGTCCCTTTTTGGCTACAGCAAATGCGAATATCAACTGTCGAACTGGTGTCATGGATGTCTCTTTTGGCCATATGCATGTTAAACTGAACATCTTTAAGACTACATGTTTGCCTGAGCGTGAGAATGAATGCTTCCATGTTGATAGTTTGATTGACTGCTTTGATGATAAGTCTCATGTTAGAATGACTGATAGATTATCTGTAATTTCGAGGGCTTATAACTCTGACGACGATGAGGATTATGATCTTAAACTGCATGATGATAGATTGCCTACAATTTGGGATGAGTATGATTCTGAGGATGCTGATGTTGAATTAGAGAATGACATTATGTCTAATATTTTGAATGCCTATGCTCCTGAATCTGATGATGATGTTAATCAGGACACTGCCCAATCGAAAGATAACATCAAACCACACATCTTGCCCGAACCTAGTTCTTGGGTGGTTGAGTCCCGTCCACCGTTATCTCTTACTCCTGCACCTGACTTAGACCTTGGACAAGTTCGTGCTTATTATGTTGACACACACTTTTGCACAGATGTGTCAATATATTCTAAACCTGAGCCACCACCTCTTCCTTTACTTATATTTGCACCATCATCATTGCCCACATCCCTTCTGAGATCGAAACCCCCATCATGTTTATTTCCGGTTCCCAACATTATGAGGGACACATACCGTAGACCGGGTTGCAAGATGAAACATGACGATAGGTTCCCATTCATAGAGGGTGCAGTCTCTAGTTCAAGTGTAGGGAGGAACGAACTGATTGGCCTACACCATCAAATACTGAACTTACTGTGGGGATGGGTTTGGTTTCAAGCATTATACGGAGGGAATTATTCTAAGTGGGGTGATCGATGCCGTCAGATTGACGGATCCATGCTTTAACTGATCCTTGTAGGGGACGTCCAGTGAAAGACGTAAAATTACGCGCTTAATGGGAGGCAACCCAGCTGTTTTTTTTATGATTTTTTTTCCAAATTTTTTAGGAATTTTTCATGATTTTCTTCCATTTTTCTGGCTTTTCTGTTATTTTCCTTGATTTTCCTCTCTCCTCCCGCACTCTCTTTCTCCCACGGCTCGTCGTCCCGGCTCGTCAGCTCGTCCCCGAGCAGACGACCACCGCCACCCATTGTAGCATCTCCGGCCGTCCTCAATCCCGAAAAATACCACTGGGACCTCCGCCAACCTCCCACCTATTCATCCCCGTCCTCCTCTTCCCTTGAAACCGTCCCCTCCGACGCCGGTGAGCCCCTGTGCCGTCGTCTTCACCGCCATCCACGGCCGTTCACCGCCCCAAACCATCTCCAGAACCTTCTTCTTTCCTCCACAAACCTTCCGCCACCATCAAAACCCATCCTTGACGGCTGGATCACTGGCTTCGCCTCCGGCGGTATCCACCTCTCCGACCACCCCAAGCCGTCGCCTGGAAGTCCCATTATTCAATCAAACCCCATAGAACACTTCCTTGGCCGTCAACGATCCTTCCTCAATCATTCCCATCCTTGATTGGAGCTCCGATCATCGGAATCCATTTTCGCCCGTCGTCGTCCTCCGCGCCGTTCACCGCCGTTCCGCCGCCTGGAGATCTCTATTCTTCGATCAGACCTCACGGGAGAAACCCTTGGCCTTCCACGATTCTTCCTATACCTTCCTTGTCCTCCGGCGACGTCGTTACACCATTGATCACCTCCGGCGAGCTTTGGGCCGTCCATTGCTGATGAACGCGATCTAGGTGTTCTAGAGCTTCAATTTCCACTTGGACGGTCCCAATCGTCCATCTAAATGATATAATAGATGCTGGCTATGTTAGGTGCTATGCATGGATAGTTTCATATATTTTAATATCTTTAATGTCTATATTTTTAATTATGTGGATGAATGATTGTACATGCTACATATTCAAGAAATACAAAGGAGATTCTGCCGAAATTTTTAGCAATTCTTATGCCTTTTTGCTATTATTGATATATTTTTCATTCTATTCTATTTGATTTTTTGGAAAGGTATTTTTATGACAGGTTTTCCTTTGCACAGTACTCATGGGCGGATATTTATGCAAAATATCGATCGATCAGGGGTGGCGAATTTCCATTGTGTGGGCGATGTGGTGATTATAATGCAAGAGCTGACTATTTATGACACGATGTTACGGTGATCTCTACCCTTTATACCTTGTTTTTTTATGACTTAATGTAATTGGGGACAATTACATTTAAATTGAGGGTAGATTCTAGGAATTTAATTTTTATTATTATACATCCCTTGAAATATGTCAAAAGGATGAAATTATGATATGATTTGACAAAGATGCAGGTTTTAGAAATTTATTTTATGGATTATTCTGAGACTTGTATGTCACATAAGGGATTGTAAATTTTGCTATGCATGACACTATTTCTATACTTTAACACTTTTTCCATGATTTAAGGATAACTTGACATATCCTAATGCACATGTTCACTTCCACATGTTAAGGGGTTGATATTAGATTCTAAACATGATACTGGGAAAGATTTACAATTCTATGTCATGGCACAGAAAATACATGAACACATGCAATTATCTGAGTATGCGAAAAAAAAATAGAAAAAGGATTTTCAACTTAGTAACCGGGCAGTGTGCCTAGCCAGCGTGGTGTTCGCGTAAAACGGTTGAATTTCCTTAAAAAAAAATGACTAGTTATGATTTGTAGCCTTCATGGTTTGAGCATTAGAGTCTGAAGAGTGTTCTACACTTAGTGCCCTAAAACCGTCTGGTTTGGGAGTCACTGGCTTGAACCTCGTTACATGGACCATGAAGAAAGCTTAAGAAATCATAACATTGCACATGTCATATATATAAATAAAAAAAAAACAGATATTGCTATGTGATAAGTGGAAGATATGTGCTTGGATAGGATTGTGATCTTGAATAGTTGAAGTGTTTAGATATAATTGATGCTCTGAAGCATGTGGAACCCCATTCACACACATGAGTGTTAAAGTTATTCTTAATCATGATTAAATATGTTGAAGTGTTGGAAATATGTTATGACATGTTTTGATTTACCATATTTTTATGTGACTATGAGTTGAAGGATGAATTCATGGATAGGCTTTCTATTTCATGCATTAGAGTTGATGAAT
The DNA here is from genome assembly GCA_963920575.1 of Narthecium ossifragum. Lineage (NCBI taxonomy): Eukaryota > Viridiplantae > Streptophyta > Magnoliopsida > Dioscoreales > Nartheciaceae > Narthecium > Narthecium ossifragum. Next base: position 9,811,430 of record OY986971.1, on the reverse strand, counting down.
ATTATGATGGATTTCTAATGATATATTCAAGGGGATGTATAGATATTTGTGGGTGTCAACTCTGAAAACCCTCAGGAGACAACAACTCCTCCACTGGGGTAACCCAAGGGTTTAAAGGCTTGTTGCACATGCTAAGTGCAATCGTGAGACCTACGAAAGTGGCTAGTTAGATTTATTGCTTTCGTTTTATATTTTCTTTGCTCGAGGACTAGCAAAGTGTAAGTTGGGGGGTGTGATGAGTCACTAAATGTTCATGATTAAACCCCTTAACTTAGCTTTGTTAGGCCTAGAGTGTTTGTATTTGATAGCTTGTTAGTTGATTTCAGGTTTGATCATGCTTTGAGGAGAAATGCAAGAAATTCGGTTAATATGCTGAAATACACTGCTCTGTCGACTGTTAGCACAATATTTATCAGAAATTATTCTTATGTCCAAATATTCTGAAATTTTGGTGACATCTAGAAGACATCAAGACGTACAACTTTCATGTTGGACACTTTCAGAGATTCTTGATGGATTGATAGTAGTTTTGAAGAAGATGAAGTTATTTAGCTGCTGGAAGACTGGTCCGTCGACTCCCGGGAGAATATTCGCCAAATACTCTAGATAAGTTCAAATATTGCAAAATCTTCCGGAGAGGACAGAAGACTTCCAAATCTACATCTTTTGTGTTGGACTTATTCGCAAAGTACGAACCGGTTGAGCCCAGTCGCGATTGGAAGAAGCTGTCAAGGTTGAACCAGGAATTCCGAGTTGTACTTGAGGTCTAACTTAACCCTAAAACCCTAATCCGGGAATTAAGATATAAAAAGGGTTTTGTGGCTGGAAAACGGAGAGGCCTCCATAGAGAGAAAGAGAGGAATTCAGATTGGAGAAGAAGACGGAGATGCGGTGTGGATCCCTAGCCTTCTTCATCGAATACATGGATCTCATCCAAAAGATGAGTGGCTAAACTCTTTACTTAGGGATCTCATGAAGCTTTAGTGTAGCTTCCTTGTATTTTCTAGTTTGATTCTTGTTATCTTTTCAAAGACATGTACCTATGAATATGGTTTTATTTTATAAAGAGTTGAGGGAACAGAGTTCCTTGACGTATTTTGAGTCCTACTTGATTGCTGTGCTTGATGGTAGAGATTCGTAGGATGGTTTTCATGTTATTTTTGTGGATGCCTTTGAGATAATCTATGCTAGATGAAGATAGGTTGTACTCAGATTAAGTTCGAAGACAATCTATGCTAAATTTGGATAGGTTATGCCTTAGGGAAGCAATAGCATTATTTTAGGGATTCATGTAAGCTTAAGAAGCTATGAATCCATAATGTCGAGATAAGAAACAAGAGGATAACTAGAGAATACGGGAAGTGAAACTAAAGTGGATTGAGTAATCCCTAGGTTTTCTCTCATTGATTTATCCCAACCTTTTCATTGCTTTTTCAGTAGTTTAATTCCTTAGATAACAAAACCATTGAAACTCCTTTTCTTCCCCTTAGGACTTAAGTTTAGAGATTTAATTTGATTTCTTCTTTTGTTAAACAAGTTTTCCCTGTGGTTCGACTCCGGATCTCACCACTGTTCTACGTTTGTAGAGTAGTATTGATTGAAGGATTATAAATTCTAAATTGCGTTTTGCATACGTTTTAACGATGACGTTTGTGAGCGATCAAACCACGTCTACCTGTAGCCTCGATCGCAAGCTCCTAGACCCAACCTCGGCCTAGACTCATCTAGATCTGAGCTACTCAAGAATCTCGGATCGGTGATTTGCCCAATCACCACGGCCTAATCATCCATTGTGCTCTTATACAAGATTTAATTTGAATCTAATAAAACATTAATACACATCCCATACCCAAGCAATACAGCATAGCTTGCATACCAAACATAACCATATGATAACCAGCATAAAACAACAACCATGAGCTTCACAAGAGATATTCAACTGCATATCATCCATGCATTAAGATAGTTCACCTACATACAATTAAGCCATTTCTCATTGTATTGATTGCACAAATACAATTAGTCTCATGTATGCATCCTGGTGACTCCACCTACCTCAAATAACAGAGAAGATAAGATAAAGCACGCCCAAGATCCCAACACCTCAGTTTTTGGACATCTAGGAGTATCGCTTGCTCGGAAAGCCGTTGGGTTCTTGCTTTCCAGTGAGGTGATACATAGTGGCGCTTGTCAGGGTCACCTGGGGCATCATTGATTGTGGTTTGAGAACAGTTTCACGCTATGTTCTCCGACACTTACCCTCGGTGGGTAGTGCGGTTGGGAGTACCTTCCTTTGTTTTTGGTATTCTTACCGTGTGACAGCACGCGGGTTGGTTGGATCACCTGGCTCAGTATGCTGGAGTAACAGCGGGGGACGCCCTCAACTGTATTCCGGATACTGAGACAGATGACTTGGTCGGTGGTCGTGGTGAGTTTCGGGGTTGTCTCGGGTTTCATGAGACGGCAGGATAGCCATTGGCAGATTTCAGAGATTTTGGCATTAGTGGTAACAATGGTAGTAGTAGCGTCGCGCCAGTTCTTGTTAGAGATAGCCTGGGTCGCCATACTGAGAGGGATCCCACTGGGTGATCTAGGGCTAGCCGTCGGGATCTTTTCCGCCGATAGTGCTTGTAGCGAGGGGCGCTTGCCGCAGAGAAGTTGAGCGTGACGTACGGTGTGGAGCATAGCAGTGGGTTAGTGCCTCAGATGGGGTAGGTACCTAGGGTAGACGCGGAGTTCAGATTTTGGATAGAGGCTTGCTGGAGGCAATGCGATGATTGGTCTGACCAGTGATTGACACACTCATGAGGAGAGAGCAGCTCCAGAAGTAGCTAGTTTTCAGAGCCATGAACTTTGACTTTCAGCTTTCAGTTCCAGCTTCAGTTTTCAACTTTCGGAGCTTCTCGTAGCTTGCGGTTTCCTTGTGGCTCTGGGTTTCCCTCGTGACTCGTCCCCATGCGGCCGTGTTGGCTCGGGATAGAGTCGGGTGTGGCTTTGGGAGTAGCCACCGATTTGGACAAGAGCTTGAGTCGGTAGCTCTTGTCGGGGCGTTTGCTAGAGGTTGGAGGTCTCTAGGTGTCTGTCGCCCATGTGTGATGCACGTTGGGTTCGATGGCTTCCTCGATTTCAGCTGGTTGGCCGCACACCCAGTTGTGTTGTTTGGCCATGGGAAGGTGCCGTGGGTACACCTCACGGCGTTGTTTTGCTCGTTGAAGATCATGGGTGGTGATCCTTCTGGCCATCGAGAGCTAGGGCTTGTTCACCAGCTTGTGGTGAAGCCTTCCCTTTGCCTAGGTTTCCCCTCGTGTTGTTTATTGATTGTGCAGCTGTCTTTTCTGAGGAGCTTCCTGATTTATCGCTTTGGTGAGATACCGAATTTGAGATCGAGGTTCTTTAGGGTGGTACTGACTATTGCCAGCTTGCGTGTTAACACAAGCAGAATATAGAGAGAGTCGAGAACTCAATTGGCTGAGTTGATAGCTCAAGACTTCTTCCGCCCCAGCGTATCGCCTCAAAGTGTTCCGGCTCTTCTTGCGGACGATTCCTTTCGTACATGCATAGGTTTTAGGAAGATAGACGGTGTTGCAGCGGGGAGTATGTGTCCGCTGTGAGAACCTGTTCCTCCAACCTGGTCCGACCGTGCTGGGTTGAGGGTCTGGTTTTGTGGTTTGGTTCGGTTGGCCTTGGTTTGCGATTGGTTGATTGCTTCACTGCTTTTGGACCCCAGTGGCAATTTGGTAAAATTGTGCCCTGGTGGTCGGTTTCACACCTGCGTTGTGCACACACAGCCTTGATAGATGTATGTGATTGAATAGACACAGTAGGAGTGTTCGGGATCGACAGATCCGGACGAGATTGCGAAGAGATATCAGAATTTGGGGTTTAGTCGGACTCGGTCTGATTAAACTGGCTAGACTAGGTCGGTTTAGCCACTTAAGTTGCTAAACCCCTTCTCTCTCTCTCTCTCTCTCTCTCTCTCTCTCTCTCTCTCTCTCTCTCTCTCTCTCTCTCTCTCTCTCTTTTCCCTTTTCTTCTCCCCCGTGCCCGACCTCCCTCTTTTTTCTCCTTTCTTCTCCTCCGCTCACGACCGCGCCGGCCCTCTCCCCTCCTCCGGAGCTCCTTCGCCATCACCGCCGACCACGTCCCTCCCGAGCTCTCCTCATTCTCTCCTTTTCCCCGAAACCATGCGGCCTCGCCTTCCCTCTTCTTCCCTTCTCTTCCCGTCGTGCGTGAACAACAGACTCACGGCGATCTGGAGGTGGCAGCGGCGGCGGCGGCAAGGGCCTACTCCTTCCTTCCCTTCCCGCGGTGGCTCTTCTCCCCCTACCTTCCTTCTTCTCCGGCGACGGCTGTGGGTAAGGGAGTGCCCAGTGGACTCCCAGCGACTCCACGCGACTCTCCGACGAGCTAGAGATGACGACGGCGACGGAGGACGGTGGATTAGCATGGATTGAAGACTGGATTGGCGTTTAAGATAGGGTTTCTATCTACAGCTTTGGGTTAAGCTAGATCTAGGGTTTGGTTTGATTGTTTGCGGATTTCTTTGTGCTAATTAGTTCCTCGTAGCATGCTTAACATCTGATCTAGCTTCCATGCGATTTTTAGTTGGATTTAAACCGGATTTATACATGTTTTTCCCGGATTTTCGCCGATGCTCTGTTCTTCGATGAACAGTCGAGTTCATGCTAGATTTCTGAGCTGTGTGAGAATGATCTCGCGTAACTTTCAAGATGAAAATTATAGATCATCGAATCGACTTTTCAATTTCCGCTGGTTTCATGATTTTTAGATTTATATACGATTTTGGGTGAATTATCTTTTAAACTGCTGCGAAACAGGAATTAAGAAATTAGTTAGTTAAGTAAGTGGAAATTAGACATCAATTAGACTCAATTCTCGGACATGACGCTTCTAACATGCAATTGAATACATGATTAAGTTTGATTTCAAGTTTGACGTCGTTTGGACGTCAATTCGGCGAGATTTCATCGATTTTGGCCAAAGACCGAAATACGTGGTTTTCATCTATTTTCATTCGTTCGTTTGAATTGGATTTCGGGTATGCGTATTGAGAACTATTAATGAGCATGTATGCTAAGTTTCGCATTAATTGGACGCACATAGTGAAACCTAGGTTATACCCTAATCTTGTCGACTATATATAATTAAAGCATGATTAATCAATTGTAACTTGTCTAATTCACCTACTATCCTGAATTGATGTTCCTAGCATGTTTCTCCATATCTGATCTGTTCTAATTTGGAATTTAACTTCATTTAGATGTTAAATAGCTAAGAATCCATCCTCTCTAACTTAAGGTTATTGCAGAGGTTCAGAAAAGAGTGTTTTAATGGATTTTGATGCATTCCTCGTGTCTAATTCTTCGAGATACATGAAATTAGTATTCCTAATGATCTCAAGGGCTAGCATGTTTTAATTGGTAGTTTTTGGATGATTAATTGTTTGATTTTCAGCATGGTTAGTTAGTTATAAATAATCCTTGTCTAATTGGCAATTAATTGCATGTCATGCTTATTTATATCGTATTGTATACATGTATACCCAGCTTGTGGTTGAACTAAGGGAGTCATGCCTCTTGGGATGTTTAGATAATTATTGGGCCGAGGGTGTGCCATAGTTAATGTGTTTTGTAACTGTTGTGTATTGTTTGGCCGGGGTTGTATCCCGTTGTAGAAATTGCGGTTGACGGTTGTGGACGCCGTTGTAATGCCGGATTTTGATCTGTTGGGTGTTTGTTATAATTGTTTTGCTAGATAGATCTTTACTGCTTTAGACCCCTTGCTATGTTTATCCTTTGGCAAGCTGTAGGCTAAGCCTAGCACTGTATGTTGTGATGTCATACTGTTGCATGCTTATATTTCTGTATCTCTGTGCCTGAGCATTGCATGCATCTTGATTGCATTAGAAGCATTAAGGCTAGGTGGTAGGCGATGGATTCGATCGCCGATCCGGGGTTCTCGGGTAGCCCGGATCTAGCCCTAGGACCGGGGTTTGGGTAGTCGAGGATTAGGGCGTGATTGTCATTAATAATTATATTTTATATCATTTGAGGTTATTGTTATAGTCGACTATGTTTGATATTCTTGTGCATATTGACACAGTTGCAGTTTCCCTCGCTTTCTGTGTGACGTAGAGTAGAACCCTACTAGGCATTGTTGCTCACCCTACCTGGGTTGCATCGGCGATGCAGTTCCTTCTTTAAAGTGTTCTTCTAAAAGAGTGACATGTCGATGTAATCGAGGACTTGGAGCTTCGAGGAGTTTTAAACATCTTCCTTACAATTTTATATTGTGATGTATAGATCGATGTATAATCTGATGTATTTGAGGACAGAATTGTATAATTTCTTAATCCAGTTGTATTTGAGAAATGTAATACTTAGTTATTTACTGTTCTACCCATTGTATAAGTTGAGATTGGAAAAATTATAAATTGTACAGGTTTCTGGAGCTATAATTATAAATGAGACTCTGTCAAATTTTTTTATGAACTGAAGGACCAAATTGTTCAAATTCATAATAGATTTATATTTGTTGCATCTATTGATGATGTAAATAGGTTTAGGTGGCTCACGCCCCAATGTAGATGGGTTTTCTTGGTCGGGGTGGGACATATCGAGCCGACCTCTGGAGCTTACTATGTTGACGACCCTTCCATGACGGCTCTCGGTGTTGACCTCCTCATACACTACGGCCACTCATGTCTCATCCCGGTAACCAAGCCGTCCTCCGCCTCTCCCTCCGATGGTCGCCGCGGTCCCTGTGAAAGGAGATGACGCCTCCACTATGATTACCAAATACCAAGCTATCCTCCGCCTCTCCCTCTAGTGGCCGCCGTTGCGCCCTTCGCCATACGCCTCTTTCGAGCCAAGTCCGCGATCCTCTGATCCTTGAGGAGACCGAGCACCACCGCGTCATCATCATCTCCCTTCTTAATCAATGGACCAAACGACACCATCACCACTTACGCCTATATCGTTTGTCACCATTTCTTCTCCAGAAAGTGGACCAGCTCCGCCAAGGATCTCATCAAGCTGATCAACTCGAAGATCAGGGATGACATCATCGCCGACGATGGCGGCCAAGTTTGCATTTCATCTTCCGTTTTCTCTTTTCTCCTTTCTATGCTTTGTATGTTGTTCATTGTTCCAGTTCAATATTAGCCCAATATTGACCCCCGCAACTACTGCCAGCGCCGAGAAGCCAAGCAGGGCCTTCCGCTTCCTCCACAGTGGACAACCCTTTTCCTTTCGCTCCATTCGTCGAAGACAGTTCTTTCACTCCTCGAGAAGGTAGCAAAACAAGATAAAGAAGTCGGGAGGGACTAGAGAAGAGCGGCTCATGCACCGAACTAGCCCGTATCAAGATCGAGTTGAATAATGCCGGGGAGAAGCGGCAAAGGAAGAGGGCGGATATGGCGGAGTGGGTGTTGGAGATGTACTTAGAGGACCGGCACTACCGGTTCCTTTGTGACAGTGTCACTGACTTCTTCGTCGGCTTTCTTATTTTTGACCTTAATCGGTTTGGTTGTCCATCTCTCTGGCTATGGGGCAAGCTCTTCTTCTCTGATCGGCTTCGGCTAATATTAATTTTTGTCTTTTGTCTTTTCTCTTTGCTATGTTTTGTATGTTGTTCACTGTTCCAGTTCAATATTGGCCTAATATTGAGTTTTCTCTTTTCTCTTTTCTATTTGCTTTTTTCAATGTGGATTCCGCCAGCCGCTTCTTGCAGCTCTTCTTGAACTCTTGATGAAGTCGTCAGCCCTGGCGTGGCCCTCCTTGGCGGACGCCTGCGCTAGAGCCCTCGTGGTGGTCGGGCGGCGCATGATCTCCATGTCCTCGATGTGGGTGAAGGCCGACTTGGCGTTGACCAACGTCTTGATCCTTCGCGTAGCTTCCCCGTCATCTCCCCCATCGTGGGCTGTGTATGACTGCCTCCGCTCAAAACGATGGGGGTGGTCCTTGACCTCGTCCACGAGGAGCTGTTCCGGATCTGGCACGTGCAGGTGTTAGAGACGAGCCACCAAGGATGGATCGAGCTTCTATGCGGGGGGGCTCAGGCGGTGGAGCAGTCTTAACAACGGTGGATGGAGATGGGTTGTGGCGGTAGAGGTTGAAGGAGAGGAGGCGCTCGAGAACAAACGAAGGGGAAATTTGAAATTTTGAATGGATTGTGGATGGAGAGCGATGTTTACACGTTAGTTGTGAAGAGTGAGCATATGTGTCTTTTGAAGTGTTAAATGGTGTGAAGGCCCCAAATCTAATAATTAGTATTTTTAACGGAATAAGTCTGGTTTATGATGCCGACGCCCATTCCCCTTATAAAAAAACTAGTGTACCCCCCACGTCATCTGATAGAGTTATTGTCACAACCCGACCCAGAAAACTCATCCAGATCGGAACATGAGCCACCTAAACCTGTTTATATCATCAATAGGCGTAACAAGTAAATACCTGCTACAAGTTTCAACAGTTGATCCTGATGGCAGAAAGTAAATTTACAACTAATTTAACAATTACAAACCCAATTTGAACATTTAGAGAAAACATCATTTCTCATTAATTAAAAATATAGAGTTATACAATTTGTCCTCAAAATAAGAAGTATAAGCCCCAATGCTAAATGACATCAAAATAAGCATGAATAACTGTGTCAACTTTCGTCAAGTCTAAAGTATGCCGAGAGGTTAACCCTAGCCTCGTCGATTCCCCGAGGGTTCTTGTTCAGGTTCCACCCTACTCAGGCTCACTACCACCATCCCTCGTGGGGACATAAATCAGGGACATTGACATCCATATCTAGCACTTGAAGAAAAAGTTGACACAACCTCTACACTTCAATACCACAATTCATATGAACATATCTATGTAGCAACTCAATTAACGCAAGATCATAACAACCTAATCTTGCCCCCTTCCACCCATTCCTCGACTCTAGAGCAAGATCCGAGCTTCCGAGTCCTTGGATCAGCGATCGAGCTCATCGCCAGCACCTAGCTCCAATGCTTCTAATGCATACAACATGCATGAGTCTATTCAAGCAACTATGCCTAGATGCCTCTACATGCCAAATTATGAGTCAATTGTCCAACATGATATAACATAGCTATAGAATAAGACTTAGCATTAAAGAACTAGACATAAGCCAAACATGACAATCACACATCCAAACCATGCAATATCATTCAACACACATTACACACTTTCGGCCCAACTAAACTACACATTCTCGAGGGTCATCACCCTCTCGGTTAACCCACAAATGAAATAGAAACGGACACACAGCCGGCCCTGGGCATAAACATTAAATAAGAATACATAATTGAAGTAACCAATATGAAATTACAAGAGTTAAGTAAAGGGAGAACATATGGCACTAAAGAATAGAGATTAACAGTGACTACAGGGATAATAACAACACTTGGCGTAGAATTAACTAGAGAGGTTACACATAAGCCAAACTATTATATTAGATCAATTCAACACGAATAAAGGGAATTCCACAATTAGTTGCAATGTAGTCCTTTGTCTGGCTCCCGATCGGTCAGCACCTGGCCCAATCAGTCGGAAGTCCAGAACCTGGAACAATCAAGTAATCAACTAAGTTTTTCAAGCTAATAATGGTAAGAAACCAACTAGAAATGAGAAAAAGGGGAGTACAAGACCTACATTCAACAGCCTAACCTATCAGCAGCAACCATAAGCAATTTGACAGGAATCAGAGCAATCGGTGGGAAAAAGAGTGGAAGACAGGGAGGTTAAGCATCGGAGGGATTCACGACTATCAATCAAGGTAGAGTTCCCTACTTCTAGGGCTTCGATCTTGGCCGGGATCTCATCCTTTCCTTCTTCTCTAGCCACAGTCGTCGTCCCCAACCTCACCGCAGATCACGATCCCTTCAGGTCGCGAACTCCTTTGGTTACCATCGCCTCTCTCTCTCCCTCTCTCTTTCCTCTGTGGTCGCGGGTCTCTCTCTTCTCTCCCCGATCGCGTCGCCGCCTCTCTCTCTCTCTCTCTCTATATATATATATATATATATATATATATATATATATATATCGATCGGAACCATGCCCAAACACGAGAACAAGGAAATTAAAGGGGGCTTTATATATATGATCGATCGTTTGATCATTGATCATGGATCCTGGCCGTTTCATTAGCCTGAGCTCATCAATGCCACTAAAATCCCGATCCGTGCAATCTAACACATATCCTCCGATCTATAGTACTCCTAATGGTTTAATCAAGCACATATGTCAAAATACGTCATGTCGGTTGGTTGACCAAATTGCCCTGAGGTTGCAAAAAGACAAAACGATCAACTGATCGTATCGCGCCTCGACCCGCGTAGGCCCAACCGGGCCGGGCGACGCGAAGCGGAACCTAACCTACTGCGGAAATTTTGGCGAGGATTCCCTCTAATCGTAGTGGTTACCCTAGCAAATCATAAACATCCTGTATTAAAACAAATATTACAACCCAAAAACTGAAACTGGATATTTATATACAATTCTCAAACATGGAAATTATACATTTATCACTCCCGTAGGAGACTATCAATAACAAAAAGGTGTAAAGCTGTAAAGATCGCCACCTCTCAAGCACCGCCAGACGCCGCCACGTCACAAAACACCGGCCCGATAGGGGCGACCGAAGAAGAGCTAGCGCCAGCACCTACAAAACGCAGCCCGGGTAGGAGTGAGCACTAAGCTCAGCAGGGACACTACACTACGACGCTCACAAGGGAGGGAACACAACAGTGTCACCCTTAAGCAAGACTTGGGTGTGCAGCAAGGGTCCCATAACCCTTCGCCGGTGTCCCTGAAGGGAGGCCTCAGTTATGGTCTTCCAGCCGAACTGGTCACATACTGGGTTGCCCTCAGCGAGGAAGGAAACCACACTGCCGTCTCACTAGCAGGCACCCGACTCTGCTAGGCGGGCAATCACACCGCTGAGTATGCACCTCCTCTACCCATGAGACAATGACCCGGACACCGGTTTGCACCCACAACGTCTGGCTCGAGGCCGACACGACCTCTAAACATCAATCAACATGTATTTAGGTCAAACTAACCCTATCATCGAAACGACAGAATACTACAAAACGAGTCCTGGACCACCCTACCCGCAACGGTCCTAGAGCTAGATCCGGACTACCCGAAAGCCCCGGGTCGACTGTCAACCCACCGCCAGCGTCCTACACAGATGCAACTAATGCGCAACACAATGCATGTTATGGACATGCGCAGGATAATACAGATAAACATGCAATAGTATGTGATGATATATCAAACAAGGTCTGGGCACGGCACCATGCCACCCCGGGGTGGTGAGCAGGTAAATAAGGTCTAAGAAGCTGCTGCAGTGGTACCATCACCAACTACCAGCAGTCCACCACAACACCTGCATCGGGAAGCAGCCCCACAAACAACAGCTTACAGATATAACATATAAAGCCCTCGGCGCACGCCGGCATGCAAGGCTAGGAAAAGTTGTAGGGCTACCCGCCCGTTTATTCTAAACGTCCCGGGAGTCATCACTCCCCCGGTTCACCACTGCCCTATTATGGGACTAACATGCTTAAACATATGTACAATGTATTAAGACAGTAAAGAAAACCGTCATACAAAGCCCCGCGGCAAAACAAGGTACATTTCCTCTCTCTGCCATAGTCAGATCGATCTCTTCCCAAGGGATGGATCGATCCCTCTAATGGCAGAGAGCAAACTCTCTCTATCACGCCGAGTCCGATCGATCCGTCCTCCCAGGACGATCGATCTGACTCGCGATAGGGAACGTCCCATGCTATCCAAGGCATCGGGATCGATCGCCCTTACCCGAGGCCGATCGATCCTGCTCAGATCAGCATGCCCAACGAAGAGGGATCGAACCATCTCACAGACGGATCGATCGGTTGGGTTCTCCGATAAGCCGACGGCGAGAACTACCACCGGAAAACTCCACCAAATCCCACCAAAACCTAGGATCTAGTAGTACGAAGCATCACAAATCCAAAACCGGCGGAAATACTACAATCTAACATGTATACAATATGTTCTAAGCATAAGAACATCGACAGCCGGAAAAAAAATTCCAAAAACGCGAAGAACGTAGGTAGGAATCCCTACCGGAGCAAGAGCAGCTTCAATCCCAGCTGCTAGGCCTTGGATCGTCCACGAACTCTTCGAAATCTAGGAATTCTCAGCACAAAAATCCGGTTTTCCAAAGAGATATGAGGAAGAAGGTTATGTTTGTTTTATAGGCAAACGAACCGACTTAGCAGGATCGATCCGCCCAAGGAGACCGATCGATCCAGCTAAGAGAGCGATCGATCCAGCCAAGTGAGCGATCGATCCAGCAAAGGAGACTGATCGATCCAGCCAAGGGAACGATCGATCCAACCAAGAGACCGATCGATCCCTCTCCGAGTCCGATCGATCCGTCCCAAGAGACAGATCGATCCTTCTCAACGATCCACGTTCCTATCAAAGACCGATCGATCCCTCTAGCAAGGAATGATCGATCCGTCTCTCGCAGGAAGCTAGACTTGGGCTAAAACTTAAGCCCAAGCCCGGATTTTTCGATCCCCGGTCCCACTAACCATTCTAGCCCAGCAATACCACGAACATAGTCTGTGTGTGCACATGTGAGTGTGAAACAAGCCGACAAGGTGTAATTTACCAAATTGCCCTTGCGATCCACGACGAGCCACAGGAGTAGAGGGACGGGTACTCACAGATCGCGCCCGACACGGAAACAGACCAGAAGGGCTCGGCCCCCGACCAACGCAATCGAACCGGGTCCTCACAGTTATCACCACCACTACTGTGAGGACCTGTCCCTCTACCCATGTGGCTCGCTGTAGACCGCAAGGGCAATTTGGTAAATTGCGCCTTGTTGGTTTGTTTCACACCCGCGTGTGCACACACCGGCCTTGTTTGTGTTAATGCTTGTTTAGAACAGCTAGGTGGACCCGGGATCAGAAGATCCCAGCTCGGGCGCGCGGAAGCTTGCCGTTGGGCAGCTGACGACCCTTGAGCGATCGATCGCTCCTTGGAACGATCGATCGGACTCGTGAGCGAGTCGGTTGGTTTTGACCCGGGGCGATAACGATCGATCGCTCCTTGGAGCGACCGATCGGAATCGCGTCGGTGGCTTTTCTGTTTTGCGAGGACGGCCACCGACGGCCGTCGTTCTCCTTTGTCAGAGGGGGGGAGGACTTTCCCTCCCCTCCCCTCACTTTCTTCCCCTTTTCCCGGCTTTCCCCTCCCCCTTTCCCCTCCTTTCTTCCCCTCCTCTTCCTCCTTCTCCTCTCTTTCTTCTTCCTCTTTTCTTCTTCTCCCGAGAGCTCTGTTCTTTGCCCTGTTTCCGGCAGCCTCCTTCATCTCCTCCGTTCTCCCTCCTCCGGCCATCTTTTCCGGTGTTCTTTGGCCCGTTGGATTCTAGACAACGAGAGGAAGATACCTGAAGAGGTTTGGAGGGTTGTTGGTGATCAAATCGCGGGGAATCAGCCGAGGAAAGCGCAGCTAGGTAGGGTTATACCTACTATGTTCATTTCGGGTTTTCTTGAGATCTAGCCGTTGGATCTTGTTGATCCTTGATTTGTTGGGTTCCTTATGCCTTGTAGAATAACTGATATAAGTTTCATGTTAATCAGTTGAGATTTGAGTAGGTTTTATGCAAGATTAGTCTCGGATTTCTGGGTTTCTGCTGTTCTTGAGAAACAGCCGGCTTGCGGCGAGTTTTCCGGCCGGCGAGTACATGATCTTGGTTTCTGTTAAACATAAGAGTTGTAGCTCTACTCGTTAGCTTTCCATTCCATCTTTTTTAGTATTTTTCCAATTTATGTATGATTTCTGGTGAATTGTTTTCTGGAGGGCTGCGTTGCAGCAATTAAAGGGTAAGTTGGTTTAATCAGCGATTTTTGATTAATGTTTCCCGTTAATCCAACCGTTGGATGTTTATGAAATTTGGATATGATGATCCTGGTATATACACCTACTGGTGATTAAGTTGGATCTTGAATCCGACGTCGTTTGGACGTCGGATCGATGGGATCATTTAGCCCCTAAGTAGAGGCTTTGAGTGTTTGAATATAATATTATATTTCGAAATATAATATTATATTGTTTATTGTACATCATCGTTTTCGGGGTTGCTTCCCGTTGCAGGAGTCCGCGGTTGACGGTCGCGGTACCGTCGTAATGCCGGGACCCGCTGCGGATCGGCTGGCAGCGGTTGGTGGTACCGCTGCAGCGATCTAGTAGACTTATATGATGTTTGACATACTGTTGCATGCCTTTCCTATTATCTGTGTATGTCATAGCATGCATTGTTGTTGTGTTCATTAGTTGCATTGGTTAGGGCGTGGGTGATCCTTGGGTCGCCGTCCCGAGGCTGGAAGCTCGGACTTAACCCTAGGACCGGGGTTGGGCTGTTAGAACCCGGTTGAATTGTGGTGTCCAGTCAAACTTAATGATAGGCTTAGATGACTGGTACACTTATTGCTTGATGATTGTAGAGGTCGTGTCGGCCTTGAGTCGGATCTGAGGTGTAGCCGGTGTCCGGCTTTTCTTAAAACTCTTGAGTAGAGGTTTTGCCTACTCAGTGGTGTCTCTTCCCACCAAACAGTGTTCAGTGTCCTGTTGAGAGTCAGCAGTGCCGTTTCCTGCTACTGAGTGTGACCCGACATGTGACCAGTCCGGCTGGAAGATCAAGATCGGGGCCTCAGGGACACGCGGTGGGGTTATGGGACCCCTGTATACACCCAGATCCTACTTGAGGGCGACACTGTTGCGTTACTGTTGCGTTTCCCTCTTCCTTCTGTGTGTCGTAGTGTAGATCCCTACTGAGCTTAGTGCTCACACCTACCCGGGCTGCGTTTTGCAGGTGCATGCGTCAGTTCTTCCCCTATTGCCCCTACCGGGCAGTTGGACGGCGGTGCGGCGGCGCCTGGTGGCTTTTGAGAGGTGGCAATATTTACTGCTTTTATCCTAGGCTAGGTAGTCTCCTACGGGAGTGATGTTATAATTGAACTACCCCTCTCCGAGGTTATGTATTTTACATCTTTTTGAGTTTTAAATCTGTGGTTCGAGGCTTGAATATAATATTGTTTTTCTTGAGGGTGTTTTGGTGAATTGCTAGGGAGACCAATAGGTTAGATGGAACCCTCGTCGTTCTTTTTCCGCGTTGGTTAGGTTCCGGTTCGCGTCGCCCGGCCCGGTTGGGCTTTCGCGGGTCGGGGCGCGACAACTACCCCTCTCAATACATAACCTAATAACCTATACCATCTGATAGGATGCATTGCGCTTATAAGGTTAATATAGTGTCATATATATATATGTACTAGTAAACGCCCGTGCCTACGCCACGGATATTATAATTTACTTTGTATTAAACGGGTCGGGTATTGACCCGTTTAATAAAGGTTGAACCCGAACCCGACCCGTTTATTAAACGGGTCAGGTTTATCAATCCGAACCCGACCCATTTATAAATGGGTCGACCCGACCCGTCTAACCCGTTTATTAAACGGGTCGGGTCGCATCGGGTTGGATCCGAGTCAGATTGACCCGTTTGAATCCATCTCCTCCTCTCCTCCTCCTCTCTCTCTCTCTCTCTCTCTCTCTCTCTCTCTCTCTCTCTCTACATTCCAACACCGACCCGTTTAAATCCGGCTGGGCGAGGTCGGTGTTGGTTGGGCGTCGGGCGCGGAGCGCGGGGCATCGTGTCACGCCCCGACCCGCAGACCCCAGACCGGGCCGGGACACGAGGGGGAAGAACCTACAACTACTAGCCCCAACTGGCGGAAACAGTTGAGACTAAAAGACAGCTGGCGGAAACAGCTGCCAACAAGCACCAGGCGGAAGCGAACTAAACAACATCTATTACAAAACAGATATAATAGAGTTCTAATACAACAGAGTTTAGTACAACAAGATCTACAAGGGGTCAACAGTCCCCAAAAAGCTACAGCACCCACCGGGGTCTCCGCAAAGGCACAAACAAAACCATCCTGACCCTTAGACATGGTCAGGAGCCGGCGTGCCACCACGAGACATCCGACGGGGAAGCACCGAAGAGGAGCTGGGACTCGCACCTGCAAACAACACAGTCCAGGTAGGAATGAGCAACAGCTCAGCAGGGTCCTACTCTACCACTCTCGCTAAGAAGGCAAACCCGAAAGAACCAACCCTGAAGCCAAGTACTGAGGCTTGCCAAGGATCTCATAAATCCCGTCAATAACCCGAAGGACTCCTGTCCCAAGTACGCCCCTCCGACAACCACTGCTCAGGGGTGGACAACTCCGACAATCCCTGCCGCAGGGTGGGCATGGAGCTACTGGTAGGACACCCTTCTCCAAGCGGGATCTCCACACTTGGCGGAACGACCGAGGTTAAGACTACCATCTCTCAGTACTCCAAGCCACAGAGCCAACAGGACCCCTAACTCCTGACCAAAGACTAAGTCTAGCCAGGGAGTCCATCGATCCCATCGATGTTTCCCCCTGCAGGGTTCCTGTCCAACGTACGTCCTTCCGAAAGCCACTGCTCGAGAACTGGGCTACCTCCGACGGTCCTTGACACAGGGTGGGCCAGACGATACCTGTAGGACACCCTTGCCCATGCTGGACACCAGCATGGGGACACAAGTCGGGTAACGGCATTCACCACTTAGCTATTGATCACCGAAGTTCACGGGTCAACCCCACCCAATGTAACCTAGCATGTCTAATGCACAGGAAGCAGGGCAGGATATGAATAAGGAAAGCAGTAACAAACAGCACAACAGGGGCACACCTTCGGCCCATTTAAACTAACCACTCCCGAGGATCATGACTTCCTTCGGTTCACCACAAAGCGGTAAAAGGCATAACCCATGGCCCATTTACACTAAGCATTCCCGAGGGTTCATTACTCCCTCGGTTAACCACAACGCAGTAAACAATCAAGTATGATGAACAACGTAGTAAGCCCCAAGGGCAGAACCGCCAAAAAGAAAAACCACTTACATGCGAAGCCCCGCGGGCAAAACCCTTGAAAACCCTCTCTGCTACTGAAGGATCGATCCCTTCCGAAGGAAGGATCGATCTCTTAAGTAACAGTGAACTCCCCCTCACTGTCGAGACAAGGAGATCAATCCTTCCTCCCAGGAAGATCGATCTTTCTCGAGACAAAGGGCGCCCTTCAAGTCGCACCAAGGAAGATCGATCTTTCCTCCCAGGAAGATCGATCTTCTTCGGGACGAAGGGTGACCATGCTAACCCCAGGACCCAAGATCGATCTTCTCCCATAAGAAGATCGATCCTTCGCCGGGCGCAGCAAGCCAACACAGAGGGACCGATCCTTCCTCCTAGGAGGATCGATCCTGATGGGTTCCGGCGTACTTTCGGCTGGGAAAAACGCCGGAAGATACAACCAAACCTCACCAAACTTGGTGGGCTGGTAGATCTAAGAACCCCGAAGCTACTCATGGCTTCAAAACCGAAAAACATCAACTCCACAAGGAGATCTAAGCAAAACAAAACCTGGATTTCAAAACCCTTCAAAAATAGCCGGAGTCTTTGAGTGAGAACCCTACCTCCTCAGAGCTGCTTCGATCCACGAAGCCTAGCCAAGGATCTTCCCCACGCCGTCACGGTTCCAATGAGCCTTCAAGCTCCAAGAACGGTGGCCGGAGGAGGGAGAACGGCGAAGCGGACGCTCTCAGCCGGAAACAGGGGAAGCAGAGCTCTCGCGAGGAAGAAGAAGGAAGGAGAGAAGGAAAGGAAGGAGGAGGGGAAGGGGGTAATGATGAGTCACTAAATGTTCATAATTAAACCCCTTAACTTAGCTTTGTTAGGCCTAGAGTGTTTGTATTTGATAGCTTGTTAGTTGATTTCAGGTTTGATCATGCTTTGAGGAGAAATGCAAGAAATTCGGTTAATATGCTGAAATACACTGCTCTGTCGACTGTTAGCACAATATTCACCAGATATTATCCTTAAGTCCAAATATTCTGAAATTTGGGTGACATCTAGAAGACATCAAGACGTACAACTTTCATGTTTAACACTTTCAGAGATTCCAGATGAATTGATAGCAGTTTTGAAGAAGATGGAGATATTTAGCTGCTGGAAGACTGGTCCGTCGACGCTCGGGAGAATATTCGCCAAATATTCTAGATAAGTTCAAATATTACAAACTTTTCGGGAGAAGACAGAAGACTTTCAGATCTACATCTTTTGTGTTGGACTCATTCTCAAACTCCGAACCGGTTGAGCCCAGTAGCGATTGGAAGAAGCTGTCAGGGTTGGACCAGGAATTCCGAGTTGCACTTGAGGTCTAACTTAACCTTGAAACCCTAATCCGGGAATTAAGATATAAAGGGCTTTGTGGCTGGAAAACCAGGGGCCTCCATAGAGAAAAACAGAGGAATTCAGATTGGAGAAGAAGACGGAGATGTGGTGTAGATCTCAAGCTTTCTTCATCGAATACATGGCCTTCATCCCAAAGATGAGTGGCTAATCTTTTAGATCTAGGGATCTCATGAAACTCTAGTATAACTTTCTGTATTTCCTAGTTGATTCTTGTACTTCTTTCTCATAGACATGATCTTATGGATTTGAATTTATTGATAATAGAGTTGATGGAAGTATTTCCCTTGACGTATTTTGTGTCCTACTTGATTGCTGTGCTTGATGGTAGAGTTCCATAAGATGGTTTTCATGTGGTTTTTGACATGCTTTTGAGATAATTTATGCTAAGTAAAGATAGATTGTACTCAGGTTAAGTCCGAAGACAATCTATGCTACACGAAGATAGGTTATGCCTTAGGTAGTCACCAACTTTCTTTTAGGGTTTCATGTGAGCTTAAGAAGCCATGATTCCATAATGTCTAGAGAAGAAGCAAGATGATAGCTAGAGGATACAGGAAGTGAAGCTAGAGTGGATTGAGGGATCCCTAGGTTGTTTCTCTCATTGATCTACTTCAACCTTTTCATTGCTTTTTCAGTAGTTTAATTCCTTAGATAACAAAACCATTGAAACTCCTTTTCTTCGCCTTAGGACTTGAGTTTAGAGATTTAATTTGATTTCTTCTTTTGTTAAACAATCTTTCCCTGT